>JANRMT010062820.1:7923654-7945826 GCA_026402145.1 Polypterus bichir lapradei
CAGTACATCGAGCCCGCGTGCTATTGTGGTTTTGCTTGTGTGCTTCAGTAAGTTACCGTCCCCTCGCTCTTACTTTTTTACCGTTCATCTAATGAATACACTGAGTATGGCTTTACCAAAACAATCATTGATCGCGAATAAAGTATCCATTATTCATGAAGCTTCAATAGGTGAATAGGTGATCTGTCTTTCTGCGTTAACCGCATGCGTTTTCATACGTCTCAAACTAAGGGGATGCGAGGTTAAAATAAATCGAGAAGCGCGCGTACATACTTAGTGCATCCCCACTCGGGAATCGAACCTCGGACGTGGGCGCTACAGGCGAATGCTTTACTATTGCGCCACAGCGTGTGGTTTATATATTTGAGCGTAGCAGTGTAATTCGGTTTTTGTTCAGCACTCTTTGGAACTGTTGCTTTTTGTCTGCGCACTGCGTCAGTTCACGTGAGCCGCTGAATATGGTTTTATATGTCACTCGCTCGCTTCTAATTGTTTCGCTGCCTTCTTAATTATATAATGCGTGTTTTGTAGCTCTTCCTGGCTTTCTACGTAATGCGTTATTACGTGAGAGGCGTGATGATGTCATACAAAACTCCGCCCCTCGAGCTGAACTCCATTACAGTAAATGGAGAAAAATAGCTTCTAGTTATGACCATTATGCGTAGAATTTCGAAATGAAACCTGCCCAACTTTTGTAAGTAAGCTGTAAGGAATGAGCCTGCCAAATTTCAGCCTTCTACCCACACGGGAAGTTGGAGAATTAGTGATGAGTCAGTCAGTGAGTCAGTGAGGGCTTTGCCTTTTATTAGTATAGATATCATACATTTTTTCATATAACAGCATTAGTGCTGTCAAGCACATGACTTTCAGTGCCATTAACAATATTAAGAAGCAGTTAATTCAAGACATTTTTATGAATAAAAAAAGATTTCAGTGTGTGTGCTTTGTGTTTTACTGTAGTTTTAGAAATAATTTGATATTGCATGATATTTTGAAATACAATATGAAATATGATATATGCATGATATCATAAATGATATATACCATGAATATAGGATATTGTATGATATGTATTCCCTTCACTACAATTAACACATAATATTAAGAAGCAGAATTACGTTATTTTTAAGAATTAAAGAGGAGTTCAGTGTGTGTACTTCATTTTACTATAATTTTAGAATGATATGATATTGCCTGATATATTTTATAAGCTGAAACATTATTTACAAAATGACAGCAAGCCTTTATGAAATTTTAACATTAACACTACTTTCAGTTTGCGAGAAATTTTAGCATTTATGGTTGATGTGTAAATTTTGACCTAATTTAAATTAATCACAGGCTATCTATTGATTTTCTTGTTGTGCTCTGACAGAATGTCTGATTAAATTTTTGAGTTCTTCTGTGCGCTAAACACAGTTTCATATTAATCAATATGTACAGTAAAACCTAGCTGGTATGTTGGAGGAAGAAAAAGTTCTCAGCTCTGAAGAATGCTAAGTCTACTCTTTTTCCCAAGAGAGTTGTGCAAGTGGTTTATAAAAGAAATTTTGAAATGTTGATCTGTTTGAAATATGCTAACAAAGCATAGACAGTAAACACAATAGAAATTTTCCCCTGTGTTTCGCAGAGTGAGTTTTCCAAAGTGATATGTAGTGCTCTCTGCATGGCATTATAATTGAAACATTGTAGTGAGCTACAAGGCTCCATTTTTTGATCTCCTCTTTGTAATCGTCACTCTTTAATCTTTTCCTCTCTTTTGCTTCGTTTTGCTTCTCCATGTACTTGCGCATACTGAATACTATTATTGCCTTTGGTTATTAACTAGGAATGGATTTAGAAAAAGTAATTTTGTGCTGGCTTGATGCAGCAGAATAAGCTGTCAAACATCATACCAGGTGACAGTGTGATGTCCTTCTGAGGAGCTGCTGCACAGTGTGTGTTATAGCTGGAAGGTTAGAGGTAATCAGAGAGGATTACCAACAGCAGCCTTTATTAAATATCTTTGTAGGTCTGCTGTGGATGTGACTGGATAATATAAGCTTCAAATAAAAAAGGCAAAAGGGGCAAAAAAATAATATTGTTAAGAAGACAGTTTGCAGTTTAAATATACCTGACAAACGTAGTTTAATTGTCTGTGATTGCAACAGTTATGTGAGAAATATATTTTTTAACCTCTTCTTGCATATTTCTTTTAGTTTCAATACAGATGTAAATTTATTATGCATTTAAGGTGATTTATTGATTCTGAGGGGGGAAAAGCTGATACATAAAGCTGAAAGTGTTCATCTGTATATGTGTCTTTATGACTGACCTTAAACATATACTGAATAATGAAAGATCAAACAAAGTATGGTTGATTTTATACATATTTTGTTTTATCTTTCATAAAACTCTGAAGGCAACCATACACACCACTTATGAAGGAAAGAATATTTTTTGCAGATTTCAAGATGCATGGCACAAACTTTATTTGCATTTATATGTTCTCATTAGACTTGCTTATCTTAAGAGCACATCTCACTAAATTGCACCACTATACAGCAGCAAAGAGATTCAGTCCAATAAAAATATGATGATGGAAGTCCTGTCCTCCCCCAAAGAAGAAAGTAAAAGCTGGCGAAGCAACTTCAGCCACTTGCATGATCATATAATTTGCACATACTCTATAAAAACACAACCACAGTTATACCGCAAATCTTATAAAATACAGAAAGTACACACGCCCTCGTGGAAATACAGATGAATGCAGCTGTAACCCCAATTAACTATAAAAAGAACGCTTTAGAAAGATGACTAGAATTTATTCTAGAGAAAAAGATTTATGGGTTTCTGTTTTTAATAATACAAAGCACATAGAAACAAAAATAAAAATATTAATCAGTGAAAAATTGTTGATGAATCTGCATATTTTAAAACTGGATTCCATAACCTCAAAATAACACTTTCCTCTGCAAATTTATTAAGATCTTGCTTAACCTCTTACTGGAAACTACTGTATTGTAGGTTTTCCGGTTCTTTGCAATGAAGATACTGGCAGGAGTATCAGTAATAGTTTCTCAATAAATCAGTACTTAAAGCAATTATTTGGATAATCCAGTTTCAACAAGTATTACAAGAAATACACACACTAATGTCATAATGTTTGTATTTGATACTAAAAACCAGTGAAATTATTACAGTACTTATTTAATACCATGGCAAAAACAGAAATCTCTGTTACCGACTTTTTAATTAAAAGTAGCTCTAGCCTTTTTGTTTAATACAATTTTAAATAAATAACTAATAACAGTAACAACAGTTTTTAAATGTTGGTATACCCATCACATAGTTATCCAACTATCATTTAATTAAAATGATACTGGAATTCATAAATATCACAATATAATACAGGGTTTGAATTTTAATGTGTGATATACATGAGGATCCAAGTAGGGGACATCTTATAAATTTAGTTGGGTTTCATCATAGGGTTTATAAAGAGTCACTTCATCAAAGACTACCTGATTTATCTTACCATGTGGACATTCTAACATTATTCTCTGAAAAATACTAAATATTAACTAAAAGTAAAAATTAAAAATTCAAACATTATATCTTTGCTGTTTGATTAGCAGATTTCAAGATAATTCCAGATATTTTCATTTAAACTATCTGTTTTTCCAACAACATGCTTTTAAAAGCTGATTTTTGAGAAAACTACTCTTATGTTTATAACATGTGCTATTGTAAGATTAATATGTGCCTCATTAGTTTAAAAAGCTTTCTAAAGTGTGGCATTGAATAAATTAGTCCAGTTAATTCAAATTTCAAATGTCACAAACTCCTGATGGTTAGTTGCCCAAATCTGTCACTGCTTTTTAACATTTGTCCAGACTTTACAGCTTCCTGTCTGAAGTCAATCTTGGCAGTTTTGCACTACTCCATTATTTCAGAAATCTTGTATAACAGTTGTACATCATTGTGTTCACAAATTATTGAACTATCTCCTGATTGGGATAAAAGTGTCATTAACAAAAGCTTTCTCGTGTGTGTGTGGGGGGGGGGATTTGTATATTTTTTTAAAATAATAAACACAGTTTCCACAATTGCACACTGAAATTCATCCTTGAACACAAGACATTCTCAGACGTGACCTGTGCTGTTTTTCTTTTCATCGTGCTATATCATCACTATCATGAGCCATTTTTATGTGTAATTTTTGCTTATGTTTTTCTCAAGTATTATTGCAGCTTCTAAACTAATTTTCTTACTTGCAGTTATGCATGAGTTCGTTTCTAACTTACATTCAGTACCACTGAAAATGTTAAAAAAAAAAAAAAAAAGTGATACATTTTACTTTTTTGGAACTTTGGTTTCTACTGGACTATTGGTTCTTGTGAAATCAAACACTGTGACTGCTGAAATTCTAAGAAGGGTAATTAAAATGGCATTGGACCTCTGGTGGTTAGCACAATCAAAGTACACCAAGATAACCCATAAACACGGTGTTTCCCATATTTCACAGTTCTCGTAACACTGTACCTCGAAAGGACCTTCTTCTCAAACACTTTCTCAGTTGAGTGTTAACTTCTGTGGCATCATGGGGAGTCAGTTCTTCCTGCCATCAACATCCAATCAGGAAAGCGAGGGGTGTGGCCCTCAAAAAAGTACGTTATTAATACCTTGGGCCACCAAAAATTTCCAGTCATTAAAGTAGCTACTGTACTTCAGAGTCAACTAAGACAAAAAATAGTGCTAAAAATAAACTGACATTTTAATAGAGTTAGCTCATTTATTACTGTTGTATTCTTAGCAGACATTTGTTTGCATACCTTATACTGTATTTTATCATATTGCTTGTTTATGGTTGTAATACAGGCAAGTGAATTGCTCAGTGTCACACAGTTAGTTAGAAGAAGCGTTTGGAAGAGTAACCACTCACAGTGTTACAGGGGCTAAACATAATGGAGAGGAAAGAAAAACATGATGAAAGTGTATGAGGCTTCCTAAAATGACCTGCAAGACATTCACTAGCCTGCCCATAAATGGTCTTACCCCAACTACTTCAGGAAAGCTTTGGCCTGCAAAGGTCTAAAATGGGTCCCTGGCTTTTAATATTAAATATTTGCTTTTAATGTCCTAAAATATAACTAAAAACCCTTTAAGGGAGAATAATCATTAATACAATAAAATTTAAAAGAAAACTCTGGCTTGGTGACAAATCCAACATGAAATCTTTATAAATAAGAATGCAATTAAGTGCAGTTAAGTGAAAAAAAGACAAAAACATTTACCTACTTTGACAGATAGGGGTTGCTATCGCTCCCTTGAACCCTTGTCCAAGACTCCAGACACCAGGAAAAAGTCCAAAAGTTGACTTTATTTATGTGCCACAGTGCACAAAGCACCCTCTCCTCCACTATACTCATTAAATTACCAATCACAAATACAATAATCAATCCTCCACTCCCAGACGCTTTGCCACCCTTCCACCCAGCTCAGCTCGCCGTCTGGGAGCTCCCACAGTCCTTTTATACACCCTGACCCGGAAGTGTTCCCAATCCCCAGTCCATGTGATTCTTTATCACTTCCGGGTCAGGTACAAGTCCTTTCTTCACCCCGGAAGCACGTTACTTCTGTTGTCGCTCTTCCTATGACGCACTTCCGGGTTATAGGGCACAAATGATTCTTCGGTCCTCCCTGCAGCTCCCTCTTGCGGCCCCTGTGATATCCAGCAGGGTCGTGTATAAAAACTACATAGTCCATGATTCCCTGCTGGTCTTCGGGGCACCTCCATACTGCAGGGAGGGCTCCATCTGGCAGCCTGGGGGTATTGGCCGGGATGACAAGCCGGCCATATACCACACTACAAAGAAAAAACCAAGATGAAGTTTAAAAATCACAATCTAATATTGAAATCTAAAAACTAGTAGCAAAAGAATCTCGAACCATAAACTAAATACTAATAAGGAATAAACCCCGGCTGTAACACAACATTGAAGAGTGATGTGCTTGTTTAAAGAGTTCAGTTCATTTAAAATAAAGTAACTAAACAACATGCAATGTAAACAAAAATGTAATTGTATAAAAATCAATGCATGTTCATATAATTTTGAATTTTCTGTGATGTTCAACAGGCAATTTTTTGTTCAGGATCTTAGTTATTTGCTGTTAAAATCCTGCAACACGTTTCATGTTCCAGTTTCCTGATGTCATACTTTACATGGAATAAAGCCACCAGTCTAACTTCAGGTGCTGAATTGCTCATACATTTAAAAAACAAAGACATAAGAAGACAAACATGAAAACCCCATGCAGTGCTTTGGCTTTAGTTTACAGACCAGATCCAAAATTCACTCAGCTTCTGTCTGAAATGCTGCCAACCGAATGTTAAAGAATCCAAAATTTTAAAAAATCTGTGGCACAACAACTTTAACTTTGGGATGCTGATCAAATTCTGGGATATTAGGAGGTGATGATATCTATTGCTTCTAGGCAGCCCTCATGCACCAAAGGGACAGTTTAGTTATTACCTCTGCTGAAATAAACAATGCTCTGTTTGTACACAGACCAAATTTGAAACAATAAGTTTTTAAAAAGCAGAATTAATGCACAATAAAATGTCTTGAAACCATTTTAAAGTTTACATTTTTCCTCATACCCTTACAAGAGCTGTGCCAAAAATACCCATTCAGTTAAGATCAAATTGTCAGCCTGACAGAATATTTTTGTGTAATTTATGCCTTTAGTCAACTAATCAGATTTTCTTATGTAGCATCTTTAGCGGGCTTCACCATCATAAAACACTTAAGATTTCACTTCAAAACGGTAATAAAATCATTGGAACTGAACTCGCATTCTTTCTCACATTGTATACTTTTGTGACTTGTGTCATTCTTCCTCTGGGTTTTCTTTGAACTATATAACACTAAGCACATTTCTGTTGCCGTTTTCACAATCTCCTACTCTAAAGCCTTAATTAGCTTGTCTGTTTTTGTTTGTTTGTAAATTGTAAATTTTGTAAAATTATGGCCATATTTTACTGCCCAGATTCCATTATCTGAAATGCATTACCATGTAAACGTTAAATGCTTTTATGTAAGTGGTGACTTATGAAACAGGTCGACATAATTGACTAAACATCAATCTGGGTGAATGTTTGGGATCAAGGCATTACCAAAGTGACAAGAAGTGAAGAGTGCTAAACCAAACAGTAAATCAAGAGATATTACACAGGACTACCAGTAGTTACTTTTGTGTTGACTACTAAGAATCTACCATCTGAGTAATTAGAGTATCTATTAAAAAGATATTCGCAGGACAAGAGTCTTCAAGTGTGTCTTAAATATACTAAGGGAGTCAGCAGTTTGGTTGAAACCAGTTAGGAGCTACAACTGGAAAAGAGTCTGGATTGAGATTTGATGCCACGCAGTGTTAATATCACCAGAGGCCTTTTACTAGGAGACTTTGAGTGGACGCCAAGGAACCTAGGACCTCATGAGTGACTTCATATAGACGGGTGCTTATCCTGATCACTGTCTACTCTGTAGGCAAGCATCAATTATTGGACTTCAATGTGTGCTGCAGCAGAGAGTTGGTGTAGTGACCTGAAACCTAAAGTAAATATTTAGCATCTCATCCCTTTATTTACTGTTATGTTTAACATATTTCATTCCTTTTTTTTTTTGTAATTTTCACAAACTTTAACAGCAATTATATATTTAACTTTGACATTCATGTGAAGGCTTCTTACTCCCAGAACATCTTAAATATTGCTGTGGTTCCCATTTGGTCAGCTACCGTGGCTTTGTTGTGTGTAATCTTTTTTGTACTCTGTTAGTTCACTATCTGTCCTGCTTTGACTTCTTAACTACTTAGCTGTTTTGGTCACAGTTTATTTTATTATATCCAACATAGAGAAAGCAAGCTCTTACACCACTAATTTCAGATCCTTCTTTTCCTCATCCTGTCCCTGCTGCTGCAGTCTATTTTTAAGTATAGCTTGTTAAGGAACCTTTTATCTGTCCACTCTGCTTAATTGTGTTCAGTATTTGTGTTAGTTTCTTTCACTTCCCTCCACTTAAAAACTGTCCTAAAATACACCAAGTGAATGTAGACTTTGCTTGCGTAAAAACCCCCATTTCAGCTCTCATTACACAATATTTTCTCCATTAAAATCATATAGTAGACAGTGTTATCTTGATTATTTTATGACCATCTTAAGGATTGTCTTCATTATACAGGAAATTTAAACTAACTGTTCTGTGACCTGCATGTTATATAGCATTTTCCTTCCTTTCGGCTTTGTTGATTTTGGAGAGTCTTTTCAGCTACACTACCATTTTTTTATGTGTTACCGCGTAGCACCTTTTAAATAATCTAAAACAAAAAGAGCATACAATTTGGGATCAAAGTCCATGTAATGTGTTTTTTGGTCATTCCCCTCATTCATAAACATGCAGGTTTAAGTCATTTATCAAGTTTTAATCAGCACTTTCTGAGTGTTTTCTACCATAGATTGTCACCCCTTGGGTGATGCGGCAATCGCAACAGACACAATATATTCTGTGATAGGCAAGCTCACTACCAGCCACCTAGTACTTAGTTTCCATTTTCTGGGGACTTGAACCATATTTTACATTCCTCCACCCTCACCAATTTTTACAAGTTTGTAGACTGTACAACAAGGTAAAACAGGCCCCTGGACTTGTTATATGCCAGAGTTAAAGAGGCATAGATCGTTGTTGCTATGCCACCTTTGGGCAGATCTGACCATAATTTAATTCAACTTATACCCACATATAATCCCACTGTCCACTGTCTACCAGTCATGACTAGCACCATGCATGAATGAACAATGGAGGCTAAGAAGGATGCCTTTGAGAAAACTGACTGGAAAATGCTTTGTGAGTCACATGGTGTGTACATTGAGGGACTCTGCCACTGTCTCACAGACTACATCCCATTTTGCATGGATAATACACTTCCTCCAAAGAGAGTGTGCTGTTTCTCTAGCAATAATCTGTGGATCACAAAAGAACTTAAATTCCTACTGAGTAAGAAGAAGAGGTCCTTGAGGTTTGGAGATAAGGATGAAATCAAACCGGTGCAGTCGTAACTGAAGAAAAAGCTCTGTAAGGGAAAAGCCCACTACAGAAACAAACTTGAATACAAGTTAGTTCAGAACATCATGAAGAATGTGTGAAATGGGGTGAGGATTATCACTGGCTACAAGCAGGCTTAAAACCTGCAGATGAATGGAACAAGAACAGAGCTAATGAACTGAACCAGTTCTTCAACAGTTTTGACTCATTCTCGTCAATCCAAAGAGTGAGAAACCAGGGAATCTAAACTGCAAGAACTAAAAAGAGATATCCACACTCTCGAATAATGTCATGTCTGATGCAACACTTTTATAATTTGTGTTGATTACGTTAATCATGGTATTTCTGGAGAGACACTCCTTAGCAACCGACATCACATCATAATACAGTAGTGGCAACTTAACATGGTAGTGTTCATAAAAAAGCACCATCAAAGACCTCACAATTATTTCATTAATAACTGAAGATAATTTTAGTAATAAAAGTAAAAACAAAGTATGACGCAGCACTTCAGAAAACCCCAAAAGAGGAGAGCTGTGAACAATAGAAATTGCAGCAAGCACTCGGGAGTTTTTTTAAAGACACACAGAAAAAGAAAAAAAAAGAAAACACACGAAGAATTGTAAAAGTCAGAATGAAAGAACCAGAAAGTTACATTAAATAGAGAAGAGGACTAAACATGTATTACAAACCAGAAACATAAGCAATGCCCGGTACATGTAGTACAAATGTAAAAGATTATATTCAACAGTAAGCAAAGTGTACGCTCTTAAGTAATTATCAACTTTGTAAGCTTAGGTCACTGGAGATGTGTAGTATAACCCAAGAATTTCCATGTTCCTGTCAGTGAAAAGGAAAAAGCATCCAGCCATATTCACCATTGCTGATTAAAACAGGACTAAGATGCTGATCAAGGCCGGTCTGAGTCTCAAGTTCCTGTACCTGGCAGCAAATCGTGGCAAAGCTGATGCAAAAAGTGATGCATGTGAATAAATACTGTATATATAAACAGTTGTGTTAGATATCAGATGTATAATTACTCAAGGTTGCCCATTTGCTTTTATGAAGTGTTCTTTCTTTCACCTTCTTTAATACTTAACTGAAACTGCATTTTGTCCCCTGAGACTCATCATCATCATCATTGCTGCTGATCTTTGCAGATCAGTGTGGCTTCTGCCATTTAAATTAGTAGGCAGGCTGCCCAGTAAACCATGTGGCATCAAATCTTTTTCACAGAGGTATCCTGCAACTGAGTTGTTTATGATAGTTGTTAATATATTTCCAGACTGAGCCCTTCTTCTTATTTTGGGGTTTCATTTCCTGGGTCGTTTCTAGTATTTGCATTTATGTGGGTCTTGCACACCTGTGATTGATACGTGGTGTTAACACATGGATAAACATCTGAATAGCTGGGTTTTGCACAACTTGTACATAATTGTAAGATCTGTCCCCTTAGTGGTTTTGTGTGAGTTGTACATATATCTAAAATAAATTGTTTACCATTGATCAGGGACTATTTTGTATACGATGGGCAAGAAGATCAGGGTTTTGCAGTGACTGTTCGTGTGTAACAGGGGCTGGGTGCCAGACATCCACTGCATTTGCTAAACCTGTCCTATGTTTATATCAGTTTGTGCACCTGCACCTTTCCCGTGTAATGAATTAGTTTTAAAACACTGTTTAGCTGCAAGTTGATAATGTTGGTTCTTAATAATAATAATCTGCAGATAGTATTGTTCAATCAGTGAAGTCAAATTTATGCTTATATAATCCCCTACCATTTATTTCCAGAGAAGTGACTTTTTTTTGTTCGCTGTTGGTTAACTTATTTGAAGCAGCAGGAGAAGGGCGCTGCTGTGTGAGCTGTTTGCGTGTTTGCACTCTGCCGGTCAGCTGATTTAATTCCATTTGGCATTCTAGCGGCTGCAGACAAACAAAAGAAGAAAATATGCAAAAAGTGCAAGTACAGTGGCGCCTCACACTTTGAACGATTCTGACTTCGAACATTCCAGAGTTCACATGTTGAATTTGAGAGAAATTTAAATTATGCATCAAAATTTCTCTTTGGGATTAATAAAGTTTATCTATGTAATGTAAAACACTGTGGCCTCATATTCTCTTTATAATGTTAGCACAGCATTATATTGTAGTTCTGCGCCAGTGCTCACCAGTGCTGACGCCAGCTCACCATCTTTAGAAGAACAACTTGCTGTTTCTGCCCCAGTTGAAATTCATGCCATTTTGGCAGGTTTTCTGTTTTTATAGGCACCCCTGGAGCTGAGACTTAAGCTACTCATTTGAATGATGGAATGCCAGCTCATATTTTGGCGACTAATCACCAGGCTGATGCAACCTGTCAGCACCATTAAAATATATGATTCTATATTTTATTTCTTTGCTCTTGCCTATTATTTTTTTTCAAAATCACCAAAGGAATAACTTCCCATTACCAAAAAGCAACAATAAAGTAGTGTAAGAACAAAACAATATGCTTAAATAAAGCAGATCCACCCACCCATTATAGCTTAGTCTAGTTCAAGGGCCCAGGTGCCAGTATTCCTCTCATATCTCATAGACATGCAGGGGTGAGAATGTATGGAAACTGAGCGCAGTGAACTGGTATCCAGTGCTGGCAGAGTGGGCATAGATGTTCTGCTACCCTTAAAAAAATGAGTGGATTGATTTTTTAATTAATTTTTGATAGGCATTCACATTTTCTTCAAATGTGTGCTTGTAGGTTTCTAGTTTATATTTCTTTTTTGTCAGACAGGGCCTCCAGGAATTATTCATGAAACAACTGTAGTTTAAACTGTGCTTTTTAATATACTGTATATTTTTTATTATTAGAGAATACCTTTTTGTTTTCATCTGTTTGTGTAGCTATATGTATTTTTAAGTGAAAGCTTTGCACAGCATCATTAATGGCAATGATAAACTGATTAAATTAATTTTATTCAAATAAATGAACTCTTGTATTTGCATATTTTTCTGTGAAAACTATTAAATCCTTCTAATAATTACTGATATTTCTGCAGGGTTCTATATGATGATGGATGCCAATGGCTGGCCCAAAAAATGTTAAACAGGTTCACACCTTTTTAATCTTTGCCGTAATTCAGTCCTTGGAGAAATTAAACATCTGGCACTTTTGTCAAGTTATCATTGTTAGCTATGACACACATTGAAACAAAAAAGACGTGTAAATTTTTTCTAATCAAAACATCTGTACTGTGCAGCTATTTACATTTTCTTATCAAGACATGAGAGAAATGTTAATTTTAGATGATTCTTTTTATGACTTGTAATTACTGTCATTAAGAATGCTCTAGAGACGTGGGGAGAGCTTTGACTGAAATGTGGTTTGACATGTTCTATAATTAATGCTGAATGAATGTGTTACTTTATGTGCTAGGGGAAGAAAGGTTTTCTTAACAACTCAAACAGCAGTTAGTGTGATCTCAGTCTCGCACACAAGATGGTACAGTTTAGTGTAGATAATCGTTCAATTTATCAGTATTATTTGCATGTGCATGTAGGTCTTTGTCGACCAGAACATTTAGTGCACCACATAAATGCCTGCCTTTGAACTATTTAAACATCTAAAATTATATAGAAGTAGTAAAGTATATTAAGCAGGTGATGTACCGTTGAGCACATCTTAAGAAAGATGTAATTAAAATAAACAAACGCATTATATTTTAAAGTAAAGAAAATTTTTAATTTTCTAAATATTATTTGATCCATTTTTTTAATGTTTTACGTTTGCTGAAAGGGTTTTACAGCATTCTGTGACCATAATTACTCAATAAATTGCTTTCCTGTGTGTTTTAAAACAGAGTAACAATATATGTGACGAGAATATCAATATGTCTATTACTAGAGAAGAGACATGCTGGGTTTGGTTGATGTTTCTCCAACTGTTTTACTCTTATCCAACCTTTTTGACAATGAGGCTGAACAAAAGTGCTGTCAGTGCCAAGACCAGGAGATGATCTAAGAAAGGCATTGTTTTAAATGTGTGGACGCCTGGAGATCATTAGCTGGTTGCACCTCAGTCAGTCTGACATGAAAGTGGAATTTCCTTTGTTTGAGTACATTTTACTATATTTTATTTAAAAGGTAACATCTTGTGTGTTTGCTAATATGGACCTTTGTTTAAAAGCTTGATTCTATATGATTTGATACCAAGACACAATTGGGAATTTGTAGTACGCCCAGCCATCTACCTGTGACAGAGGATTTGTAATTATGACATATGATGTTGTTGTCACATTTCCTGAATGAAAATGTCTCATAGTAATTAAATGCTCCTGTGTTCCCTCCAGTAATACATATTGAAGGTGAAATTCCTTATACTTCTTAGTTTTCTTAAGCCTGGAATAAAATGCCAAAGCAAGGTAAATTTTTTTTTTTGTTTGTTTTTTTAATCAAAGATCCAGATAAAGAGTGCAACACACAGCTTTAAATATATATGTAAAAACAGAAACCTATCTGCTGCACAGGGCCCAACTAAACAATAATTTGCTCTGGCTAATTAAGTGGCTCAAATTTTCTTGTCTCTTTTTTTCTTTTTCTTTAACTCTTTTAGCAAGCCGTTTGGGGGTGTAGGGTCTGAGGTCTATTCCCGCGGCATTAGGTACTAGGCAGGGGAAGAACACTGGATGGGGTGGCGCCTGTCAGTTATTATTTCTGTTTATGCTTATTTAGCAGATGATTTTACTCAAAATTAATTAATACTTTAGACAACAGTTAAAATGTTATTATATTTTTAATACATTTGGTTAGGGTCTCTTATTATCTAAGCCAGAAGACCTTATGTGTGTTTAGGGAAGGGGGGTTGTTGTTTATTACAATATTTATACTATTTTTGTACTTCTGTGCAGTTTTGATTTCACCATTGGGACAAATAAAGTATTATCTAGTCTAATGACTGACTATTGTAGTGTTTTAGTGCTACTATAAGTAGTCCAAATCCAAATTTAAAAAATTAGGCCAGTATAACACAAGTCCTGCTTGACGTTAGACTTTCTGGAGGGTGCCTTGGATGAATCAGTCCTCCTTGAAGGCTACGTCTGCAGAAGATGCCAGCTGATCCGGCACTATGAGCTCAGGTTCACTAAATTTAAGGGGGAGGTGGCTGGCCTGTGTTGTAGTAGAAAATTGGTATATCTGGCCCAGGTGTCCTTTATGAATATGGTATGCAATCAGTATGACAAATGAAGGATAGAGATAGGTGGGTCACAGTTGGACATAGGCACAAGAAAAAGGGTGCAATTTATCCACGGGCATCAAGTCATGGAAGGTTTAAACCGTTGTCAGGAACTTGTGGCACTGGACAGTGACACTGATAACTCCTGAGTTGGTAAGCAGGTTTGAGAAGCCCCAAAGGGTAACCTCAAAACCATTCCCCAGAAAGAGAGAAGTTGTGATAGTGGGGGAGATTTAGACTCGGGTCTACTACTAAGACGGAGAGTTTTGCACATTGTGTTGCCTTCTGGGTGCCTGGGTGGGAGTCCTCCCTGAAAGGGTGGGTAGGCTGTTGGCCTTAGTGGGGATGGATCCAGCTGTCGTTGTTCATTTTGGAGCAAATGACATATGTAAAGGAAGGCTGTTAAGATAAGATAAGACTTTATTAATCCCATGGGGAAATGCAAATTAGTTCTGCAGTCCAAAATGAAAGAGTTAGGTGTGAAGTTGAGAGCAGAACTGAAAAGGTGGTCTTCTGCAAAGTTCTGCCTGTGCCACATGCAAGTCCAAGATAGATAGATAGTCAGTCAGTCAGTCAGTCAGTCTGTCTGTGATGGAATCGTACATCCAGCAAGCTACAAACACGATCACACACAGAGTCCCAAGTTCATATAAAAGATGTGTTTATTACACAAAGTACCTCCACAAACAGCAAAATCATAAGCACAGGCTTTCTCTATCTCTCATCCCAATACTTTCTCCATAAATCACCTCTCTTCTCCCCACCACACTACTCTCCTCCCGTTGAGTGTTGCCTTCCTTCCTCCCAGCTCTGACTCGCCTGGACAAAGGAGTACAGTCCCTTTTATTGAGCACCTGGTAGTACTTCCGGTGCTAGGGTAATTGCCCAAAGGAAATAATTCTGGGTCATACGGAAGTCCTATGAATTAGGAAGCGCATCTCCCTACAGCACCCTCTTGCAGCACCAACAGACCCCAGCAGGGCTGTGTTGCTGAACTACAGCTCCCGGTATTCCCTGCTGGTTCCAGAATGGTCACCATAATGGAAGGCTGCTGCCATCTAATGCCTGGGTAATTAAATACCCTTCTGCAACAGTCCTTCCCTGTCTTCTTCTTTTCTCCCGACCAGGGAAGGTATGAGGTACACTTCCAGTCAGGACACCTGTCCACTTGTTTGAATCTTCCTGCCCCAGTGGGGAATCTTCTTCAGCTGAGATGTCGATCTATCCTTTATGGCAGTCTTGTCTGGGTGCACCATCCTTCACTCTCTTGGCTAGGTCAACTTTCTGTTTGCTCGTAGCCTCCCGTCCAGGTAAGGGACCTTTCTGACTTCCTGCTGGAATGCCTGTCCATCCCATGGGCCTCCTACGATAGATAGAAACTGTATTAATCCTAAAGGCAATTGCAGTATGAGATTGAGAGACAGAAAGGATTACAAGACTTCATGTGTGGCTCAAATGTTGATTTAGGGTTGAGGAGTATTAGTTTATGGGGCATTGGGACTCCTTTTGGAGAACCTGTTTTGCCGTAATGGTTTACATTTGAACCAGACTGGCTTCAAAGTATTGGAAACACATATGAGTAAATTAGTCAAAGTTAAAGTGCTAAAGTAAAATAAGTAAAACGTTAAAAATTGCTTGCTTGAATGCTGGGAATGACGAACATGGTGAAAGGTTTTACAAGGACACTGTAACTATGAAAAAGTGGTATCAAGGCAAGTGGAGTCCACTACTGTTGAAGATGAAAAATATCTAATGTAATGTGTCAGTCTATTTAAACAATGAAATATACTAAATTCAAAAAAGTTCTTTTAATTTTTCTGCAAATTTGTCAATCTAACTTTTTTATTTTAGAGTTGTATTCAGCTTGTTGCTATCATAATGTTTGAAAAATGTTGTCCATTGTTATTGTCACTTGTACAGAGAACAGTTAAATTCTTCATAATCAACATGTTACACATAACCACTGTGTGGTGCCATGATCACCAAGTAATCACTACCCTTAGCCGTACTGTTTTGCCCACCATTGATCTTTATTCACTAGTATTGATTTCCATCAAATATATCCCCTGCTAATTCCTTAGCCTACTCTCTATTTCTCTTTGTTGCACAATCTGACCCCAGCAGTCTGAAAACCCATGATGTAATAAACATAGGCATATGTCTGAATACTCAAAAATGGTTTTACTGTACAGGAAGATGTGCACAGAGTAGTAAATTGTTAGTTTGGACTCTTAGGAAGAGGCAATAATATGTATGGGAGATTAAGACATGCTCTATGCACCTCTTGTTTTAAATCCCTGTGATGAGAGATTCTGCGTTGGAGGATGACACTTCTGTTTTGCAAATCTGAAAGAACAAAAGCTTGTGATGAACATAACAGTAATTTAATCAAATATCTTTATCTTTTGTTTCATCAAAGCTACTGTGTATTTTTTAGCCAACAGAAGCTGCATAGATCATTATTACTGTACTGAATGTAGGTAGTAGGTTGATCTTTTTTAGACTTTCCAATGAGTCTTTTTCACTTTCCATTATATTTCTTTTGCTGGTAAACAACTGCAATGTTTGCTGTGGCCAATACCACTAGCTGTGGGGTATCACAGATATGCAGACTTTCATTTTTATCTAGTCTTACAAACTAGGAAAACCACATCATCTCTTTTGCAATATTTCCATTGTTTGCCAAATTTGTTTTAATACTTTCATTATGCTTGTTCTTATTATTAAGAATGAGTTTAGAATAGATAGTTAAAAAGTAAGATTATTATGATTGATTATTAGCTATTTTTTTGTTTAAGAGAAAACTTCATATAAAGTTATAGGGACTGAAAATAACCAAAAAGAAATATTCACTAAAAGAGTCCAGTTAATTAAAAATTTTAATACTACAGAGCATTGATTATATTATAACTAATTGGAGCGAAGATTGGTTCAGTTAATCAAATAGTTTGGCCAGTCAAACAGGCTTGAGATCATCCAGTTTATATGAAACAAAATCTAGGCCTACAATTAAATTATTGTCTACAAGGTTATCGCTACTATACTTCAAAGTATAAAGTATTATGTAAAAAAATCGATTTAGAAGATGGATAATTGATGAAGATGATTGTCATTCAGATAAGTGATATTCTACTTTAATTCAAAATTTGCTCTATCAAAAAATAAAGAAATAATTTGGATTTCAAGAATCAACATGATGATGTGAGCCAGCCCCAGCCATCACATTAGTTGTTGGGATCTGAGTTTCCCCACCAGTTAAGTTATAAACCATTGATGTTACTGGTCTTCTCTTCTCTGATGATTTATGTGAAGCTCCCACATGAAAAGGAGATGACCATACTTCTTTAATATGCTTTAGTATTAGAAGGTACACTTGACAAGACATAGACATAATGAGCCTGGCTTTGCTGTGTATATACAGTAGCAATATTTCAATTATGACCATCTGTTTTCATGCAGTGCTATTAGCCTCCTTGGCATTAACCCCGAGTATGACTCAGGGTCGGAATTCTATGCAAGTACAGTTAAGCCCGACTCAGATTTGGGGTAGTGTTTAATGATCCACTTTACTATGTTAAGCTTGAGTAACTCTCGAGAGAGAGTATTAGATAGAAAAACATTATTCTGCAAAAAATTATGAATATTTCTATGTGGTTTGCCACCCTACAGTAACTCATCAATATTCATGAGTGGGAAGTAGCCTTCAATTAAAACACAAAGGTTTGTAAACAAGAAGTTGTAAAGTCAGTTTTGGAACAAACTGAAACTGAGCCATTAGTTGAATCAAGAGACAGAGATGATAATGTGAATTGGTCATCAGACATTGACACAATTAGTAAAACCGAATTGCCACGATATTACAGGTGAATTTGGTCACTTGAAGGTTCAGCTTGGTGCAAGTAGGTGCATAGCAAAAAGAATGTGATCAAGTAGAAAGACAAATAAGACGTTAGCCCCTAAGTGCTATTTATAATGTGTCAATTGTGTGGATCAGGCATTGACACGCTACCCTCTCATGTTCTAGCAACAGAAAATATTATAAGAAAATTTTGCAAAAAACACGCTTGTACTGTCCCAATTGTAACATGGGGCTGTGCATTGGTGATTGTCTCAAAATGTGTCACACAAAGGACGTGTACTAAATCTGCATTAGTGCAGCAGTGGACAGTAGATATACCTTTCCTAATGTATTTATGTTGACATGTTGGTATGTACATGTTTCTTGTACAAATAGTAACACTTCTTCTTCTTGTGGGGAAAAAAAATCTACGTTTTGGACTTGCTTTTCCATGGTAAACATAACGCTAAGGAGTTCTACATGAGGTTTATCAGCTGAACGAAGTGACAGCATGCTGCCAGCTGAAGTAGTTATGTTAATGTAGAAACCTGTTGCCACATGTTTTTAAAAATGATGCAAAACACAGAAGCTCATTCAGAGTAGCCATCTAACGCAAATGTGTTGCCTACATGTAGAATTCTTCATTTAATTACTATATGTTTACTCTCTATCAAAGTCATAGGATCTATTTCTTTAGGATTTGAAGGCATTTATTACTATTGTTATTAAACCCATGATCAACTCTCATATAGTATTGTAAATTAAAAAGTATTACAAATACTTTAAAAACAGATAGAATGAATAAAAGTGACTGTAAACTCCATTAGGAATTAAGCTAAAACAGCCAGGATCAAATATCTGTACCACAAGTTATAGTACAAGCTGTTGTTTCAGCCTAGGGAGTTAAAAACGTGTACCTGTGGTAGGTTTGATGCTTTTTATTTAGTAATTTTTATTCATTTCAGAGCTTAGCCTTTGAAACTGGCTGCACTTTGAAATCTCTTTAATTCCCCACTCCTAGAGAAGACTTGATTACAAAGAAAGCTGAGAAAGATATATTTTATCTGTTCCTGCCAAGAATTCAGAGCAGCTTCAGTACCAAGAAATCTGTTGCGAGCCTGTTGCCGTGCAGAGTGTCAAGGACACAGTCCATGGGGTATTTCTTTTCCAATTGGTTATTCTGCCTTTTTATGAATATAAAACACTTAGAAAACTCTCTAAAAGTTGTGGGTCTTTGCTGCCATGTGGAAACTCTGGGCTGTTATAAACCTCCAAGCCCCAAATAAATCAGTGAAAAGAAAAGGCACTTTGCGCAGTTTTATACACACAGAAGTTAATCAGGTCACAAAAGCTTGCAGGGATAAGGAAATCGACTTTACAATTAAATACAATTAAAGAACCAAAATTATTGAAACACTAAAAGCAGAAAAATGAAGAAGTTGTAACAAGGCTGGATATTTTTAGTTTTGATATTTTAGGTCCATTTACTAATGTTTCATACTGTATGGTTTTACATGTCTCCCAAACACTACTATAAAAAAAATAAAAATGGGGGAATGGGCTATGTCATTATATTACTCCAGCTGTTCAGTAATTATGAAACTCCCTAACTAACCTTAAAAAAAAAATTGTTTAAGAAGATAATGGAAAACTGTGTTGAATGTGCACTATCCGGTATACACAATAACACTAGTAATGATGAATAGTTCACAGGCTTAGTCCCCCTACTTCAAATAACTGGCACTGTATTCCGAGAATGACATCATTCCACCCACTCAAGCCCCTCTTTAAAGAAGGCTGAAGCCAAATAGATTAAATTGTCACTACTAAACAAAGCCACTGTCAGTATACCAGCAAACCATCTGAAATATTCATTTTTATCATGGATGTAATACAGAGGTGAAGATGGAATTTGAGGACATTTTCACCAAATTTTGCACAAATCATGACACACATCATCACCACCATTAATGGTTTAATAGCCATTTCTAGTTTTACCTAGCTTACAGATTACCAGATTACTTTTCATATTATCTAACCCCACCTCCAACCACACGTTCTTCTGTCTCTCCTTGAACTTTATTTCTCAGCCTCTTCCCTCAGTTATCATCTACATTTCATTATGAATGCTCAAACCAATTTAGTTTGTTTCTCCTCAGCACAACACATATTGCACATACTGAATTTTTTAAGGTCAAATGGCCAGTGCCACAACATTACTTTATTTTGCTTATGGGCATTGCTATGTTATCATTCCCATTATGGGTATGCTACTTCTGGTTGTGAAGGAATGTGATTTGAAGTGGCACCATGTCTTATGTCATCAGCACAAACCCTTCAGCACTGGCATAACGAATCATTCTTATCTGTGATTTGGATAAAAATTCAGAGAAACATTGTGCAAATCTCTCTCTTTCACAAATTTTTGGTTTCTGAGATTTTGGTTTTCCCTCTGCATTGATTTCTGATTATCGATTAAGCTTTGAAGTAATACCTTTCATCTTCTTGGTTTCCACCGGTTTCTGGTTTTTTACTGTTTCATCTCCTAGCCCTCTTCCATCTTTCAGGCAAAATAACATTTAAGATATACGGTGCCCTTATTCTAAGCCTAGGCCCCTGATATATGTCACTTAACATTGTATACTCAAGTCTTTAGGGTAAGTGTTTAAGATTTTAAGGCATTTTAGCTAAGTTTGGCACGTATCATGACAATCATTATCGTTACCATCACTGACTTAACAGCCATTTGTATCAGTTTACTCAGGTTACCTCTTGCCCCCAGATCTTTTTTATTCACTTTCCTGAGCATCCATTGGGATAAGATACATATTTTTCGTATTATCTGACACCACCTTCAACTGAAAAGACTTAGAAAGAAGTATCTCTGGTATTACACAAGTGGCATGCTTGAATAAGATGTGACATTAAACTTCTAGATACTTTTCAGTAGGATTTTTTTCATACCTATTCAATGTTCTTAGTCTACGGAATACTAGTTGTGACTGTGCTAGAGGCCAAATATCAGCATGTTGAAATGGTACCATGTGAATATTCTTGGGAGATTCAAGTTAGAGGACTTGGTATGTTACTCAGTACTTTGAATGTTTGGAAAAACATGTCTAGTAAAAGCAGCAGTGCACTGTTGTTCTTTATCTATACTAATAAAAGGCAAAGCCCTCACTCACTCACTCACTCACTCACTCACTCACTGACTCATCACTAATTCTCCAACTTCCCGTGTGGGTAGAAGGCTGAAATTTGGCAGGCTCATTCCTTACAGCTTACTTACAAAAGTTGGGCAGGTTTCATTTCGAAATTCTACGCATAATGGTCATAACTAGAAGCTATTTTTCTCCATTTACTGTAATGGAGTTCAGCTGGAGGGGCAGAGTTTCGTATGACATCATCACGCCTCTCACGTAATCACGCATTACGTAGAAAGCCAGGAAGAGCTACAAAACGCGCTTTAGAAAACATGCATTATATAATTAAGAAGGCAGAGAAACAATTAGAAGCGAGCGAGTGACATATAAAACCATATTCAGCGGCTCACGTGAACTGACGCAGTGCGCAGACAAAAAGTAACAGTTCCAAAGAGTGCTGAACAAAAACCGAATTACACTGCTACGCTCAAATAGATAAACCACACGCCGTGGCGCGTTAGTAAAGCATTCGCCTGTAGCGCCCACGTCCGAGGTTCGATTCCCGAGAGGGGATGCACTAAGTATGTACGCGCGCTTCTCGATTTATTTTAACCTCGCATCCCCTTAGTTTGAGACGTATGAAAACGCATGCGGTTAACGCAGAAAGACAGATCACCTATTCACCTATTGAAGCTTCATGAATAATGAATACTTTATTCGCGATCAATGATTGTTTTGGTAAAGCCATACTCAGTGTATTCATTAGATGAACGGTAAAAAAGTAAGAGCGAGGGGACGGTAACTTACTGAAGCACACAAGCAAAACCACAATAGCACGCGGGCTCGATGTACTGACTTGCGCGATCACATTCCAAAAAATATTTCTTTTCAAGTTC
>JANRMT010062820.1:7950826-7982420 GCA_026402145.1 Polypterus bichir lapradei
AACAATTACATTAACAATCATGTTACGTTATTTTTAAAATATTTCCTTTTCTTTTTCATAACTTCTTTAACACACTACTTCTCCGCTGCGAAGCGCGGGTATTCTGCTAGTCATACTATAAAAGGTTGTTTTTAATGTTGCTCAAGAATAGGGTGATAGCAGGATCGATCACCATTTTGACAAATGATAACTAACTGGGATCTGTGAATCATATATGGTAGCTTGCCAAATCAAAGAACTAATGACCTATGCCCTCCAACTGCAGCCGCTGGAAGAGTTCTTTCTCCAGTCTTTTAGTGAGTCTGATGTTGCTCATCATTCTGTCTTAGACAACAGTAAAACTCTTTATTGATCTGTGGAATTTTTGATCTGTATTGAGCTGTCAGAAGGATCTTTTTGGAACTTGGAACTTAGGAGTGCTAGTTAACATCTTCTGGATGGTCCTAACTGGATCTACAAGAGTGTGTCAATTTCAGCTACCCATCTATTTTACACACATCCATGTACCTATGTAAAAACCTGGATAAACTTGTGCATGTTGATAATCTGACCTCTCCCTAAGAGGCATGATTTGTTGAGATAAAGGTATACAATATTCAATATTTAACCAAACCTCTTTTGCAGATTTGCCTTGTGCAGACACAACGCTTCAGTCCTTCACTATAAGTTACTCCTTTTTTTTTTTTAACCATCTCTTCAGATATTGTGCAGAAAATGTAACCATTTACAAAGGAACTTCTACTCGTTTTACTTGTGAAATGTGCTGGAAACCTTTATTTTGATGTGTTTTTTGAACAGCACCAGCATAATTAGAACAAAGTACCTTATTTTAAGTGCTACTTTTTCATACTCATTTTTCTGTACCTTCCTTTTCTTAGTTATATCTTTGTGTATAGATTTAAAGATAAAAATGTAAAACTTAATTATTAAACCAAGTCCCTGAAAGCACCAAACTTCCTATTATTCTGTCACTTTTGTCTTTTTCCATCCACATTCCCAAACGCTGCAGTTTCTCTCTGTAATGTATCATTTCTCTATCTTTGCATCTTTCTTTCACTTTGATTTTCTTGTTCCAACTATTAATACAATATTCTGCTATATTGATACCTATCCGTTAATTTTTGGATCTTATTTTATCTGTTACAGTTTGGCTAACCTGTCAGTAGTAGTTTTTAAATTATTATGTTAAAACTGCATTTTCTATCTCTGTAACTAAATCAAGCTCATGAAAGCTCATCAAATATCATTCTTTTTCATTTTATTTTAATTTTACAATTACTTTGCATGCTGCCCACGTGACTTATTTTAAACAATGGGATTTTATATTGAATTCTGAGATCCTAGTAGCTTTCTCTGTAAACTTCTTTTTATAAACCTACAATAGAACCACTTTGTTCATATTAGTGCCTTTTATTAGCATGTCCACACACTTTTCTTGTGTAAGCAAATGTGAAGTATTACAACTAGGAAGTTAAAATGTTAGATTTGAATACACAATAGGAGGTCTGAAAATTGAAAGTGCACTTTATGAGAAGGATTTAGGATTCATAGTGGACTGTAGACTGTCAACTTCCAGACCGTGTTCAGAAGTAATTGAGAAGGCTAACGGAATGTTAGGTTATATCACTAGAATCCCTGAAGCCTATGAAAAAACGTGTAATCTCAGGCCACCTTAAATTCCTTTGCACTTCATCATCAGCTCCTTTGTTTTCCAAATGTGTCGATCAGCATAAGCAGCAAGCAGCCTGCTATCTCATCACCCCACCAACAAAGTTTAAGTCACACAGAAGATTATTAGAGCTCAGGTCTGTTTATCTAGGTGTGAAGTGCCTGGAATTGTAGAGGGTAAATAATATATCATCATTTGGAATACATATATTTCATGTGTGTTCCATGTCTACAAAATTAATGGTAAAAATAAAACTGAATAATAAAAAAAAGTGCTAACTTTTAAAAGTACCATAAATTTACACCGGCTGTTACAGACTCAAATAAGTCAAATCTATGTTTTTACTCTATAATAGTAACAATAAGAGCAGCTCACTACTCAAAACAGTAAATATAGGAAGGGCCAGAATTGAACACACAACCTCTTAATTATGAGTCAGCATTCTTTCCTCTGCACTGCACAAGCGGTCGTGTCAGCATCGTACCCTAACCAGATTTCTTTTTCTTTTTGGTTAATTTCTTGAATGAAAGGGCACTTGTTTTGTTATACAGTACTTGTATGTTTTATGAAAGTACTAGGGGGTTCGCCTGCTGCTTGCTTCACTCGAAACCTCCTCCATAACCCCTTGTTAAAGGGTGATACAATAGAAAACTAATACTTTTTTTTTTTTTTTTTTTAAGCCTCCTCTTTGCTTGATCGGCTGCTGGCTTGCTGCTGCTGCCATGCTGCAAGATTTGCATTTCGTGCAGTACTTCGAACATTTAAAAGCCTGTACAGCAGGTGTCCTACTCTCTTGGCACAAAATCTCGTCATGCTGGATGTGAAATCTTAATATTTCTTAGTGTATAATTTAAAAATGGAATAAGAATCTGAAAATCTAACAACATCACGTTAAAGTTTAATAAATTCTGAAAAGAATAATACCAAATATATATATGTAGGTTGTAAAATAAGCCCGATTTAAAGCGTGACAAAAAACATCACATAAAATCGTTGCCAAAATCGTTACACTATTAGGCTTAGGATTTTACATATAGAGAGTTTATTTTTTTGATATTTGGATTTCAGTCTTCACATATTATACACTTCATGTCTACATTTTGTCAATTATTACTAAAACATGAAAATTTCTGTTTTAATTATGTGTTCAACAATTCCTGCCTCACATTTCCTGTCATCCTACATTTACATAGATCATTGTAGACACAAAACACACATGAAATGTATGTATTCCAAATGATAGTATATTATTTACCCTCTACAATTCCAGGCACCTCAGACCCAGATAAACAAACTTGAGCTCTGAGAATCTTCTGTACAACTTGAGTTTTTCGTAGGCTTCAGCACAATGATATAGCACAATGTGTGGAGTACAAGTCAAGGGAGGTTATGCTTAAGTTTTTGTACTGTATATAACACACTAGTGATGCCTCTCCTGGAGTATTGTGTTCGGTTCTGGTCTTCAGGCTACCAAAAAGACATAACAGCACCAGAGAAAGACTAGAGAATCCCATCTAGGCCGATTCCAAGACGAACAAATATGAGCTATAAAAGGAGATTTTTGTTTAAGGCATTACAGATTAAGAGGTGGCATAACTGAATTGTTAAAATTATGAAAGGAATAGTAGAGTGGATCCCTATTGTTACTTTAAAATAAATTCTGCAAGATAAACATAGAGACACATATATCAGAAAGTTTTTCTTCAAGCAAATAACCTTAGGCACATGGAATACTGTAAATCACCGAGTATTGTGGTGGAGGAGGAGGACGAGGACTTAATATTACTTTAGTCAATCTAGCTGAATAGGATGGAGGAGCTTGTTGGACTGAAAGGCCTGTTCTTGTCGCAATAGTTAGAAGTTCTAATGTGCTTAAATATTAGTGATTTAGTCAGTAAATTGTAAAGATTTTTTTATTAGAACATAACAGCAGTTTTAATGAAAATAGAAAATTTATTCTCATTATTCTTGCTAAATGCATTTAGATATATTTTTTAATTTTGCATGAAGCCTATATTAATTGAGAGTGAAATGCTTTATGCAGCAGAACTGAAAAAGCTACAGACCAGACCAGTTTTGGAATAGTGTTCATAAAACCATGGAAAATTGTATTTGGAGTGAGAAATACTGTATGATATTTTATATTACGTGAGGCAACTGCAACCATGGCACATTACCAGTGTCTGATTATAATTGCAGTTTAATTTCAAGTTTTGTCAGGCATTCAGCATAGTGTATTTTGATTATTATTTTTTTAAGTTATAGCTCAGTTTTCTTGTTGAATTCTGCTTTACTGACATCAAGTACCCATGCTGCACCCTAAAGGGAAATTGCAGTAATGTGGTTAAAAAAACAAAACAAAGTCAGTTTCATTTGTGTAGGGTCATTCATACTAAAAGCAACTCAGGATGACTGAGGAAGGAAATACATTTCAATTACATTAAGACATAAATTACCATAAAACTATATCCAAAACTTTCAGCATGAAAATATAACTGTTTAAAATCTGGTTATTCTGTTCACCTTAGTTGCAAGATACAGGCATTCAAAACTTGCCTAAACAAAACAGCTTTCTCAAGAAAATTTTCAGTCTTGTTTTGTTTTACAAAATAAAGGTTTTTCCATATGACAAATTGCTAGGAAAAAGACAATTTCATACCAATGTATTGACTACTGTCTTGAGAGAAGAGGGCAAACTGGATCTAACCAGGGTAGAAAAACAAGCAGAAGGCTCAGTTGCACGACTGCATAAAAGGATAAGTACATCAGGGTATGCAGATACTTTTCAGGTTCTCAGTTTCTTTATCAAGCAGTACACGCCGGATACCAGTGTCACCTACAACAGTGAAACAGCCATTCCAGGATGCTGGGATTTGAGGTAATTTTTAATGAAAAAGCCATGTCTGAAACTAGAAAATAAATAGTAAAGGTTGAAATGGGCAAATGAACACAGACATCAGAATATAGGATGACTGGAAAAGTGTGTTATGGCCAGCGTCCTGCAGTCATCTTTTTACTGTTGCAGGTGACAGTGGTATTTGTCATGCATTTTAAGAAAAAGCCAACTAAGGGTCTGTAAGGCATTTGTTTATCAAAGTACAGACTCTGATGTTCTTATCCTTTTAATGATGCTGCGTCTCTGGACCTCCCCTTCTTTTTCTAACTTGGTTAGATCCAGTTTGCCCTCTTTGCTCAATACAGTAAGAGACACCTTTGTGTGAAATCTTCAGTTTCTTGGCTATCATTCACCTAAAATAACCTTCATTCTGCAACCAAAAACAAAATAATAAGTGACATGTGTCTTGAGAAAGCTGTTTCATTAAGATAATTTTTTAGCTCAGAACTGAACTTTAAGAGTGCCAGTACCTTGCAACCCAAGGAAACAAAATTTACTTGCGTTATTGAGCAAGTGGTGCTAATGCAATTACAAAAGTTTCACAAAAAAAAAAGCTGAATAAGGCTTGGCAGTTATATGTGAGTAATAAATTAAAAATCATACATTTCAAATAATAATAGCAATTAGCATCACAAGTAATGTCTTGGCTGTAATTTAATGGTATCTTCATGAAAAACAGTATACATTTCTATCAAAAACTTGAACATTTTTGGGTGCTTCCAAACACTTGAACTCCAGTGTATATATTACAATTAAAACACAGGAAGGTTAAGTGATTGGCTTATTGTCATTCAGTGAGTCAACAATCTCCCTAACTAATAGCCCAACATATTAACCATTAGATGACACCCCTAGTCCAAAGAAAAAACATCATAATTTTTGAATTGGAGTTCAGTTTCCACATGCAATTTTTTGTTTTTCTGTAATAAAGCCACCACACAAAGAACTTGAAGTTGCTGGTGAGTAATGAATACCCTTAATGTTTACAGATAGGCCACAACATTTCACTTTTCTTGTCACAGAAAGATGACTTGTAGTCACCAAACATTTCAATTTGCTTTATACATTTTTTTAAGATTTTTTGTTGTATTCACTTCAAAGCAAATAACAATAAATGCAACCAAAACAAACTTAACAGAATCAAAATTCATCCCCTACTCAGAAGAAAGAAAGAAGAGACAGCCAACAAAGCTAATCTTTGAAGCCTCAAGGAAGGAAGAGTATCCTTTTCCCCGATATAGTGGCTTATTCTAATATGTTATTGATTAGATCCTGCCATATTTTAAAAACATTTTGAATAGATCCTCTGAGGGAGAATTCGATTTTTTTTCCAATTTCTGATAGTTTAAGACATCAGTTACCCAGTGACTTAAAGGTGGTGGTTTGGGATTCTTCCGATTGTGCAAGATAAGCCTATGTGCTAGCAGTGCGATAAAGGTAATTATGATTTGTTTGTCTTTTTCCACTTTAAGCCCTTCTGGGAGTACACCAAACACAGCTATTAATGGGTTAGGAGTAATAATCATTCAAAGATTTTTATCCAAAATGATGATGAACTTGGTTCATGGCCAAAATGTGACCCAGTGAGGCTAGAGCTAGATTGCAACATTCACACGTTGAATCTTGCCCTGGGAACCATTTGGATAGTTTGAATCAAGGACAATGTGCTCTCTAGAAGTTTTTAAGTTGCATAATTGAGTGCTTTGGGTATATAGAGCTAGGTTGTATTCTGTGCATGGCTGCCTTCCGCTCCTTTTGTGAAATATTCAGTGAAAGTTCTTTTCCCCATTGTGCCCGGAGGTCTTTGAAAGCAAGGGACTTTAAAATGTTTTTATAAATTGTGGAGATGCTACCAGAGTCTTGTAGACTGATCAAGATTTCTTCTGGAATAGAAATAAGTGGAAGGTGAGGAAAATTGGGCAGGTTCATTTTAACAAAGTTTCTAGCTTGAAAGTATAAGTCTCTAAATGTTTAATCCAAGACATTTTTCAAGCATTAAATACTGTGTGTGTTTGAGAAGGTGGAAAAGAGTGGTTTTCATGTAGATGTGCAACAGGTAAGAGCTTCTCTGTCTTAAAATGCTTGCTACATTGGACATGGCACTACTTAACTTTCAGTTGTGCTACCGGGAAGCAAATATATAGGCCATAAAGACCTGGAGCCTCATGTATACATGGTGCGTATGCACAGAAATGTTGCGTACAAACGTTTCCATGTTCAAATCATGATGTATAAAACCTAAACTTGACGTAAAGCCATGCACATTTCCACGGTACCTCATACCCTGTCGTACGCAAGTTCTCCGCTCGGTTTTGCAGACTGGCAGCACCCGGCATCAAAGCAATGTTACTGTTCCTGTGTGGTTTATCTTTCTTTTTCAGATCCCATCCCTGACGCAGCTTTATAAATACACTGAAATTAACCGCATATTTAATGCATCTGATTGTAATTAACCTGTAACAATATAATGGTCCACAGAATGGTCAAACTATTATAAATACCATAGCCTCTTTAGCGTAGTTACTCTCACTGCACCTTCTTCTTCTTCTTTCAGCTGCTCCCGTTAGTGGTTGCCACAGCGGATCATCTTTTTCCGTGTTACTCTCACTGCACCACTCGGAGCAGCTGATCGGAAAGAGAATTATCGGTATACAGCTTCAAGCACACGCGGCCTCAGCCATGCTTCCTATTTGAACTGCTTCAAAAACTACTATACGGACCTCACGCTTCAGAAACAGTTTCATCCCAAGAGCTCTAAATGCAATCAATCACTCCAACTGCTCCTTGTAGAACTGTTTGTACTTATAAGTACAATTACCTCACTGTACACTTGCGATACAGTTATAATATTGCACAACCTGAGCCACTTTATAAAGCGCGTATTTACATATGATGACAATATCATTTTTAAGATGAAATTCAGCAAAATATGTTTATTATATTATACAGATAAAATTTTAACTTTATTTAAATAATCGATATTGTTAATAATTAAAGGACACGGTGTCGCTACGCTAGCAAGGATCTGCCGCTCCGTTCACGGACTGTTCCTGCCTCACACTGTATGCTTCACTGGGACTGGCATGAAGGATAGAATAATTAAACATGTACTATGAAGATACTTCAGTGTTCCTTAAATGTTTTGAAGAATCTGCGTTATAAGCTTACAGATGGCTTAACGTCTATTACAGAGCTGATTGTGTGGTGATTGGGTATTTGGAGAAAGAAATGGAAGGACAGGAATTGGAGGTTAGTACGTTTGAAAGAGACAGCAGTGCTGCAATAAGTTATTTTATCTAAGGTCGCGCACAATCACTGCACCACCATGTTCAATAACATGCTTTAACTCCTATCATCATGAAAATCATCATGAAAATGATATCACGTATACATCTCAGTATTTTAGTTATTCAGAGAGCTGTTATATCATGAATGTAATGGATTCTGTGTCCTGTCAGAGGTAGAGAAGAAAGCCGGTGAAGCACGTAGTGATTCACACGCATAGAGCACATAGAAGATCAAATACAAAACAAAGCATTTAACGTACTACTTTAGTTAGTACACGCTATGTCACTCGATCAGCTTCCTGTTTTTGTTTATACCACTGTTTAAACCAACAAATAGTAAGTTTTTCCTTGCCTCCACTTGGTATTCACTGAAATTGTTCTATTTTTCCTCATGGTTTTGCCATTGTCTTTTTACAGAACACTGAGTTTAAGGGCTATTTATATTGATTTACATATTCAAAGAGGCGTAATTCTGGAAGGAGTTGGGGCGGGACAGCAGGCGCGTGCACGTGTGTTACTTTTCACGGTGATCGGATTTATGTAGTGGAAAAACATGGAAGTTTGCATACGCTAAGATTCCTGCATCTGGATTTTTCTGTGTGTATGCACATTCCCGCTTTTGTGCTTACGCCATGTTATAGTGTGAGTTCTACACACGCCTTTATACATGAGGCCCCAGGGGCCTATATAAACGATATGTGGTTAATTCCAGTGTATTTATAAAGCTGCATCAGGGATGAGGATCTGAAAAAGAAAGATAAACCACACAGGAACTGTAGCATTGCTTTGACGCTGGGTGCCGGCAGTCTGCAAAACCGAGCGGAGAACTTGCGTACGACAGGGTATGAGGTACCGTGGAAATGTACTTGGCTTTACGGCAAGTTTAGGTTTTACACATCACGATTTGAACGTGGAAACGTTCATACGCAACATTTCTGTTCATACGCACCTTATATACATGAGGCCCCAGGACATCAACTCAAATTGATAAATATACATATGCTTGCAATAGGTCTGCAATAGAATTAAAATCTCACAGTACTTCTTTATATTTCCTGCTCTGTGCCCCAGTAAATACAAATTATCTTCAGTACACTAATAATTCAATTGCCCTTCATTTACTCAGAATATGGAATCAATGTATTTTTTTTTATATTTAAAGAGTAGAATTACAAGTTTTGTCTAGGGAGTTGCGTATTTCACAAATATTAAAATTTCTTTTTTTTGTAGCCAGAAAACCTTAATTGAAAAAAGTAAATAATTAATCAACTTCAGTGGGCTGCTGGTCTTCTTTGAATGAGGTAGTTGTTTATATTTTGTCAAATGCATCAGTAACACAGATAATAGAAATTGTTCAAATGCTTTAGTTGAGAAAAAAAAAGAAAAATAATGGGGCAAAAAGATCTCGGGCAGCCTTCCATCATGAGTCATACATGTCTTTAAAGGGAAATAAAATGGCGATGCCGTAATGGCTGTAGCTGTGCAGCAGCTGCTCACAGTTAGGACGTGATTGTGTGTGGTGGTGTAATGTGCTCAGACAGTCGTACTTGCCCACGGTTTATGAAGGCATAGATATGTGTGTTTGCAGTAACATTTCAACAAACGGTGCATCCCATTTCCAGTGGTAAAGTTTCTCACTGTTCTCTCATGATGAGAAACACAATAATTTCACTTAAAGCAAAATTAATGCAGCACTTTAAGCATTTTAAACACTGCATGATGCAGGAAATGACTTTGTGTAATGCAGTGCAATGCACCATACCATATTAAAAAGACTAAACAAATTTCAGCTTTCCTTCTCACAAGTTGGATTTCCCCGGGAGGCAAAATGATTATATCTGTCATGTGTGGCTAAGTTTTATACGCTACTGTTACAGTTTCATAATTGTAACTCCTTATATGTGCCATGATATCTAGAAAATGGAACTGAGGGCACAAAGCAATTTTGATAAACAACCTGAATCATTGCAAGATTAAAAAAAAGAATGTGTAAATTGGATATTTGTTTAGTTGTTAGCCTTTTTTCTGCATTTCTGATCTGCATTGTGATCAATTTTGTGTTGCTTAAAATAAAATTGTACAGTGGAAGCTTTGGTAAGAAAAGACATTTGAATTATTTTAATAAAAAAAAAAAATCTGTTATATAAGTATTGTCTGTATAAATATTTAACATGAGAAACTGACATATTAATAAATATTTTAAAAATGACAGCATATGTAATTAAAGCAGTATTGAATAACATTTATAATCTTTGCAGGTAAGGATACCTATGTTCTAAATGAGTATTCAAAACACATTGTTCAGACAAGTGTCTGTATTAAAAAAAAAATTGAAATCTGAATTGTTAGAATTTAATTCCTCATGTTTCTATTTGATTAATTTTAAAGTAGGCATTATTTATCTATTACAAGTTTTGATTTGTCTTTAATATTTTAAAATGCAAAGAAGAATTAAGCTATAGAACCAAGCATTTCTGAAATGCATGACATTGTTATGTTCTTTTAGTATAATAATTTGTTTAGTGATAAAGAACAGGACACTTTTTTGTCTAATCAGCAAGATGCTACTCTCTCTTATTTGAAAATTGTGTCAATTGATCACTTTTAAACTGTAAAAGAATATCTAATCTAATGTATGGAATTGTGGATTTTTCCCATTATGAGAAGTGAAACACAAAGCAGTCCTTATGGAAAACAAGATTGTCAACTGTACATTACATGTTTTATTATTTAATGTAACCTTCTCTTTAAAGTTTCCCACATCTGTACTGCTGTTAAGCTAAACATCTCCTGGAAAAATTCTGTTAAACTCTCCACACATTTTAATGGGCAGTACTCCGGGAGATTTGTTAATATTGTGACTGTATTGCCTCAAAACTTCCTGAAAACACAGAATGACCAGAGTCATTCATGTGTTCTCACAACATCCAATATATTTATCATTCTTACTTATTAAGCAGTATGGAAGAGTGGAATTAATTTATCAGTTTTCATTTTAATGGAAAGCAAGCAGTGTACTTTTGGAAGGTAAACTATTAATACCATTCACCCAATTCTAAAAATGAAAAACACATGTATTTCCTTTATCAGCATCTCATTACATGAGATTCAAAGTGAAGGGGTTACTTGTTCTCCACAAATGTGCAGCCTTCAAAAGCTGTTTCTTGCATAATTCATTTTATAATAAAACAACAAAATCTTTTTTTCCCCAAAAAAAACCAGGTGCAGAATTATGAGATGAAAGTATCCGAGCTAAGCGCAGAGCTAAAACAGATGCAGAACATAAGAGAAGACCTTGCAACTAAACAGGAAGCTTTGGAGGTTATGAAGACAGAAATCACAGCACTGCGAGAGAAAGCCGCATCCAAAGAGAAAGAGGTGAGTGACGTATTTATCTGCATAATTGTGTCTCTCTGAAAAAATAAGAAGAAGTGAGCATGACGTTTACTTCTGCAATGTATCAGTAAACACTTAGGAATATAAAAAGTAACTACAATAAAATCAGAAAGAATAACGGATTTATGTCTCATGAAGACAGATTTTTTTAGGACAATGCCAGAAGCAACTTTTCTACTTATTCACTCACAAGGCTCTGCCTTTAGATACCATAGTACTGAACAATTTTGATGCACCCTCTGTGACATTGCTTACAGTATATAAATGTAATGGGTCTTTGATACTTAACGACAAGAGCTACTATTAGAATTTGTAGGATTTGTGAGGTTGCACCTTCCCACTCCGTTCTGTTTATGTGCATCTCTCATTGGAGCTATGAGAGGAATGAAAGGTCACATTTGATTTGCTGCTTGATTCCACAAAAAGCAATTGAAAAAGAGTTCTACATTTTTGTTAAAATGAAAAGCAAAGAAAAATCATTAGGCTGGTATTGCTTCATTAAAAATGCAAATCAACCAGACAAGTAAATGTCATTTTTGGCTACGTGTGTGTGTGTGTTTCTGTATGTATAAATGATATTTATCTTTTATCAATATATATTTATATATATTTTTAAAAATTATATATATAAATAAATTGGCTTGTTCATGCTTCATCTGTATCATAGTAATCGTTAAATTTCTTCTACTGGGGGCTACAATTTTGGTGGATGTTTATGTGACTAAGACATTGAAGTCTCCATATTTTCTTAGCATATGGACACAGCCTTTGCCTTCATGAACTGATTTTACTTGTAATGTAATAATTTGTTGTTATTTAAATGCACTTTTTAAGTAGATAGGTTAGACAAATAAAACAATATAATTAAAGTATAATTTGGGTCTTTGCTATTGTTTATGTAAATACAACAATTACCCAACTAAAGACTTGTTTCACAGTTGAAGAAATATCTATTTCCATTTTTTTATTGTTGTTTAAATTATTTTTTGTCTTGGGGGATAATTGATATTTCATTTTTTTGTAAAGAACTTTGGGCTTCATTCTGTTTATGAAATGTTTTGCATTAATAAATGTATAATGTTATTAAAATAAAAAATATATGCTTGAATCATAAGGATTCAAAGCCTAAATCAGCACAAGATTTGTGGTATATTTGTTCAGTTAGGCCATTATTTCAGAGCTGAAACTGGCCATTGTTTGCAAAGTCTAAATATTTTTAGCATTTTCCATGGAGTCTGTCTAGTGTTGGTTTTTGTGTTTCTTCCTGCCTGCCAGAAGAGACTTTAGGCCCCAGCAATTATGAATTTGAGTAAGCATATTCAGTAAATGAATTGGAGGATTATTTTGATATTACAGTAGTACAGTATGTATTTTAATACTTTTCCAGTCATATACAGTATATACAGCAAGAGTGAATCTTTGTGTGACATAAAAAAATATTCTTAAACCCTCTTAATCTAAGTCAGGGCTGGAAATCACTATGCAATATGTTAATTGGATTTTTAATGTGCATTTTGCTTTTACTATGGAATGCTGGAAATACCTATGTTAAGTTTCTTTGTTTTGCTGATGTTTCACATAGTGTTTTTCAACTATTAATTTTAGGGCAAATATTCCTGTTGGTAGTACATGCAGGTAAAGATTTCACAGTAATCTGTGCATATGCCAATACTACCACTACTACTGTTGTTTTCCAGAGATCACTGTTTAATTAAAGAGCAGGAATAATATGCTGAAAATTAGTCCCATTTGTCATTGGTCATTATCAATATTTTGATTCTGCTTTTCTTGGTGATTGTCACAGTGCCAGTATGCTCAACTGAGATGACCAGACCAACCGATTCCAAGAAACTTCCTTCAGCTTCTAATGAGGACCTCACAGATGCTTACAGTTGAAATACTAGATAATCCCTAATGACCATCCTAGGACAGCCCATTTTGTTTTAAATACATGGAAATGGTCAAAGAAGTCCAATGCACTTCCTAGCAAAACTATAAATAAATTCTTAGTAATATGTGTGCCACATTTCATTAAGTCAAACATTTGATTTACAGTACTGTGTTGATTGACTGCTTTCTTAAGAGCAAGAATCACAAAGGGATGCTTAAGCTTAATGACTGAGATACAATACAAGACCAACATTGTGTGTGACCTGACCAACACTTGTCCATGATGACCATCATCCTGAACCTGCATTTTTCATTCAGAGTGTCATCGAAAAGTCATGCTGGTTATTTACAGTGATGGGAAAGATGTGGTATTTTTATTATCAAACAGTTCTGCAGTACTTGTTTCTGTCAATACCACAGAATAATAAAAATAACATATTGTATCATTTAAGTTCCACAAAGGTCAAACAGCATCCCATAAGCTTTTTGTACTACTCTTAGCAATGCCAGTTTTGCTGTTATGTATTTAACTGTTACATATTTTTACACTGACCATCTCTAAAGTCTGTGTAACATTTGCCTCGGATTTCTTCAAGCATGAATCACATCAATAACATCAAACTAGTGAATTGTCGCGCTTACTCAGAGCTGCAGTTTGATTTTTAATATTTAAGTCTTTGTGATTTTAAGCCTTGTGAAGGCACATTTAAAACTGAGACTCCCTACTGCTGTTGTTGATATTTCTTCTCCTGTCTTCTTGTTCTTTACTGTTCTTTGTCACATATTTGACTATTCTGCTACCTTTTTTACTTAGTTGATGTTTTGAGTATCTTCACCAGAGGAATACAACACTATCTTGATTATTGTATTCTAAAATTGTCTATGCTAATCTTGTGTTTTCATTGTCTGATTATGCATTTATGGTTTCCCATCTGACTCTGTTCAAAGTTTGTATCCTAATAAACATCACTTAAAAAGACATAACACACTGAAAACTTGTCACTGTGCTCAAAGTCATCGTTTTCAGATGTAATTTTTAAGTAAAGAGCAGTTTATACTGTATATATACAGTAGTTGCTATGTATTCAAAGCACTTTACAATTCAATTTATAAACTAATGAAAAATTTTTTGCTACACTGTCCATTAATTTGGTGTGTAATTTTTAAGTGACCAGTTTTCAACATCAATGTACATCAGTATTTTTTATTGTGTATTGTGAGTGTATTTAATTAAGAATAAATCAGATATTATGAAAACAGTAGTTTGAAGAGTTACCTTAACAAATGACAAGATAATTTAACTTAAAACTCCTGTTCACAGTGTCAGTACACCCCTGTATGGCTGATCTAAGCTTTAATGAAAGTATAAGATGAATGTGACCTTTGCAAGATAATTTACGTTATCAATACATTGTTAGATTCTGAGTTAGAATTCTAAATATTATTTGGCGAACCAGGTAAATGTCTGCAAAAACATATATTGTCCTTTTTGTGACTCTAAAAATTACACTCTTTAGTAGTAATAAAAAATTTTGCAGTAGCAAGCATCTTACATTTTTGCAATTTCGGTCTTTGCACACTGCTCTTATAGTTCGCCCAGTAATTTGTCCTCCCCATGTCTGCCTAGGTTTCCTCCCACTGCCCAAAGATATGCAGGTTAAGTAAACTGGTGATGCTAAAGTGGCCTTATTTTATGTTTGGTGTATGGGTGTATACGTGCGTGTTTGTCTGTGATGAACGGGGATCCTGTGCAGGGTTTGTTCCTGCCTTGCACCCTAAGCTAGCCGGGATAGGCTCCAGCCCCCCACGTGATAAGCAGGTTAGAAAATGACATGGCATATCCACTCATTTGATGATAAAGTGTTGCAGTGATTTCTGCTGGAGAGTTCTTTTATACTGCAGATGTCCGAATGGCAATTTCTTGTGGTACTCAGACTTCCACCCATCATAAATATAAATGTTTAGATGAGTGTGCCCTGAGAAAGTCTCAGTACCATTCTAAGGCTATAGCATAATTATTCAAACATTTTCTTAAACTACTTGAGTACAGACATGTTAGGTGATTTTTTTAGGAGAACACAATGAGTTAGAAGCAGGAATTGAATCGACATTCTTGATGTGTCCGATGTCTTAGCCACTAGGCCTTGCCACCTGTCAATCACTCCTCTCTTTCTATCTTTATACTTAATCTCCTTCACAGATCAATCAAACCAATTTTTCTCATCCTTCCCCTGGAGCCTCCTTGCACTTCCCAAAAACTCTACTTTAGTTTAATTTGTGTGAGTGCTGATACAGTGTGTGTACTGTATAAATGTTCCCTTTGATAAACCAACACCGCATTAAAAGTTATTTCCAGCTTAGTGTTTAATGCTGCTGGGTTGGGTTCCATCCTAAACTGACTGTACTTTGCAATGAACTTTTTATGTATTACTTTGTTGTTTACTTAAATAGATTTGTATGCTTATTTTAATTTGAATGTGATCTTTTTATTCCCAGGCAACATAGTTTGTTGGAATTTCTTTTAGTGTTCCATCCATACACATAAAAGACAAATACAATTAAAAACACAATATGCAATACATGACACCATCACAACATTATATACAGATAAAAAAAATACAATATACAATACATGACACCATGGCAACATTACCTACTGACATTAGTAATGAAAGATATAATATATTGCTCACAGCACAAATCACAAATGTATAAAACCGTGTATTTAAGTAGAATTGCACTCCTGCCCAGTAATATAACCAGAAAATAAAAATAAGTATAATTTAGATGACTGAAGGAGTTTAGACATTAGGAAAAGATAGAGATGAATCAGAGGCTGTGCTTAACCAGAGTGACTGCTGTAGGAAGGAAACTGCATATGTCTAGTAGTTCTTTCCTTCAATGACCGGTAGCGTTTCCTTCATGGTAATCACTGAAAGAGATAGCTGCTTGGGCAAGGGTAGTCTTAGATTATATTTTTGGCAGGTTTCCGGGCCAGTGATATATCCAGGTCCTCAATGGAGTCCAGTTTCAGGCCTATAATCTTTTCTGCTGTCTGAATAACACGCTGCAGTTTGTTTTGAGTGAGCCAGGGCATTGTCATAACCGGTTTGTTATGGAGAAAGGGAGGATGCTTTCAATAACTGCTAAATACAACTGTACGGTCACTGATTGGGACAATTTAAACTTTTTAAGCTGACAGACAAAATATACACTGTTGAGCTTTTTTGATAAGAGCAGTTTTATTTTCATCCCATTATTTTGTAAAAGTTGCATGGTTATGCATTATTGTGTTACTGCTTTGAATTTCAGTTCAAATTATTGTTACTAAACCTAACAATAAAATTAAAACTACTGCATTTGCTGTTAGTTCTACTGGTACAAAATATAAGATCATCGAACGTTTGACAAATGAGAGAAGATAATTTAGTCCATGCTTGTTTGATTAGTTAATAGCCTCTTATCCAGAAACTTTCTAAAACTTTTCAAAGTTGATTTGATAGTTTGGTCCTTATTCCACGGATATTGTATAAAAAGTTTTCTTTCTGGATTCAATTATGATATTAAAAATGCAGCAGCAGTACCATACAAAGTACAGCGACATGCAATTATAGACACAAAGCAGTGACAACTAACAATTAGCAATTAGTATGCAACAGTATTACCTATAAACTATACTAATTTGTTGTAAATACTGTATACCAGAAGTGCCAGAGAGGATGCGTAACTGAGCTGTGGAAAGGCCATTAACAGTAAATCTACAGTGTAAGCTGATTTTTAGAGTAGTCACATTCAGTCTGACATAAGCGAAGAGCACTCGATAAGAATAAACTAAATTGAATTGACTAGCAGTAGTTTAATCCTTGGGGTTTCTGCTGTACCTGCTTGACTCTTGTTATAGTTTGTTTTATATTTTTTATATGGGGTGTTTTACATTTAAAGGCTCTAGCAATCATTGTTAGGAATGTAGTGTTTATTGGTGGGTGTTGAATTTAAGCAGTCTGCTGTCTTGTTCCTCGAATTGTTTCTCATTTTTGTCAAAAATCTTGACAGTTTATTATGGCTCCACAGTCTATGCTGGATGTATGTTCTGTCCAGTTCTCTGTCTGCATGGTGGGAACAACACAGCTTGAGTGTCTTCAGTGGGTTACCACCCATTTCTAAGCCATCTTGTCATATTTACAGTACTTTCTGAATGTTTTCATTATTATAATGCAAAATTAAGTGTTTAGATTGAATTCTACTTTAGCCTGAGGTAAGTGTTGTGTGTTTTGAATTAAACAGATAGCACTGATAATAAAATCCTATTATTGGTCATGAATACAACATTTTCATTTGCACTAGGATAGAATCCTTAATGATGTTTCTGTAATAAATATTAAATTTCAAATCATCTCATAATACTTAAGATAACTGCTTCACCATAATGTGATATTTGATATGTTAAATTACCAAATCTGCATAAGTATTCTTCTGATTTATGAAACCCTATATGTCATTATATCAAGTAATTACAACTGGAAGGTAAGAAAAAAAAAATAATTTTACATAATTGCCAGAGTGAGAAGAAATAAATTTTCTAGCTGAACAATATATAGAAATATTTGAAAGATCCTATCAAAATAGTAAATCATCACGGCCACATTAAAATTTCCTCTTATCTTTGTTAATATGCATAACAGATGGCACTCTGAGGAGTTAGTTCATGGAGTGAGAATGCACTTGTGATTTGATTTTAATTAGACAAGCTTTAGAACACTGTAAAGACTGTACAGTATCTTGCATCTCATTTAACCCTGATACACAAAATTGCTTAGCTTTACTTCCACTGTTACATTTCAATTAAATGCATTGTCACACTTTAACTTTCTCTCTTTTCTTCTAACACTTTGGGTTTGTTTACCTTTTTTCGTGTTTTCGTAATTAGCCTGTTTAAGATTCCATCTGCTTTGCCACCACTGATGGATTTGTATGTTTTCCTGTATGGCCTTTCCCCACATATTTGTCCAAGGATGTCCACTGCGGTAGATTGGCACATCTGAGTCCCCAGATTGATTCCTGTCTTGTTTCCACTGTTGAAGGTTAAGCCTGGATTCCCACTATTCTCAGCTGGACCGAGCAGATTTTTTTCCTAAGAAAATAGTCAATTGATATATTTTACCATAAACTACAAATGATTTTAATTATTTTTTTAAACTTTTCAAGTAAGCAGTGATACTTTTTCTTTTACTACACACGGTTGAAGTGATTTCGGCAACAGTATTCATGTTATTTAAGCTTGCAATTTACGTTCTTTGTAGATTTGTAATTAAGATTCTTAGACTCCTGTTGTAGTTTTCAAGCCTAAGAAAGGAGAAAAAGTTTTTTTTTTCTTAATCCATCCATCCTTTCATTTTCTAACCTGCTTATCCATTTCAGAGTTGCAGTGAACCTAAGTACAGATGATGATTGTTTCACCAACTGCTGGTGAGGCTTTTCTTCACGCATGCTGAATCAATTAGTACCATGTTGAAGGGAAACCTTGATTATTGGAAGGAATGGAAAAAGACTTAATTATTTACAAGTCGTAGAAGCTATTATTTGAATTCTAGATGTTCTAAAAAGTTAATCTCCTCCTTTGATCTGTTTTTATCTTGCAGCTGGAAACTGTACAGCAAACTCTGGAAGCTGCAAAAATGGATAACAGCCGCCTCCGTCAAGAATTTGAGCTGGTGGTTGCAAATGTTAACCGATGGATTAAAGATCAAAAGTAGGTTTAATGTTTTCACCTTTTTTATTTCATTTGTGTGTGTGTGTGTGTGTGTCTTGTACCCATTGTAATGGCCCCTTTTTTAGCTGTAATTAACCTTTGCTGTTTGCCAAATGTTAAAAAAAGAGTTCTGCAAAGTATCAATGTAAAAGGTCATTTTAGTTAGAGACCAGGATTCTTATAATCACTACATTTTGCTTCAAAGTAGCTCCACCCCCGACCTCCCACCCCATGTACAGTGCACATATGCACAGAAGAGTGGAGCATTAAGGAAATACAAGAGCCCTTTTTCAGGCCCAAAAGTCCTATCTAAAGACAAACATTTTGTTATTTCCTTTTTTGGTGTATCTGGTACAACTTTACACTCCAAATAAACTCCCACCTCCAGCCTGATCCTTTAATTTTCCACTTTTATCTGTTCACAGTTGGCTGCAACTGCCCATCTGACTATAATCTCCACAGAGAGGGGTAATATTTACATTATGCATATAATATCATCTTTTTTAATATCATACTCTAAAAAGTTGTAGATGAAGCTCTGGTTTTCTGCATTTAAAGCTGGTGACACATTACATGACCTGTAGTCAGTGGGAATGTCAAAACACAGTTTTCACAGTTGCTGATCCTATCGCCTGAGAATGCCAAATTACACAACTAGAAATCTGAGGACTTGACAAACGGCACAACTCTGTGACCACTTTCAAATAGAGTTTAACTTTTCCATAGTCCCCTGAGCTTGGCCCTTATTCTGACAGCCATTAATGCACTGCTTTACAGAGCTAATGCTGTTCAAATGTACGGGGATTTCTGCCACAATCTCTGGTCTTTATATTTTCCCATTCTGGCAATGTACATAAAACACAAGACATCAGGCAAACAAGTCACTTTTCTGTTTGCAAGGTCCAAAACTCCATTCCATATTCTTTATAGCTGCATTATGTGTATTATGTTTCTAGGTGAGCGCTTATTGGTTATCAGTTTCCACACATACTGAGCCCACCAACAAATTGCTGGAAAAGTCAGGTATTGAGACAGGATTTTACTTTAAACCACATATTTTTCAGCACCTGTTTCCTCTATGTATGTTTGTGTTTCTCTCTTTCCTAACAATATTGTTCTTTCACTTGAACTTAATGGTCACTTCTCAGAAAAGAACAAGGATACCCAACAAGGCAAGTGGTTTGATTGTTTACTCCAGTTTGCAGTGCGTCTCCAGTTAGCCATTTAGATACATTACAGGCTAGCCAGAGACAAAACTGTTCAGTTTTTCCAGTCTGATTTTAAACCATAGCTAGATCGAAAGGTATAAAAAAAAGATCAAGCTAGTATTTTTTTTTCTTTCAATTATATCACTAGGGGGCATCCGCAAAGTACTTTTCAAGTGCATGTTTTCCTATGGGGTGTGCACTGCTATAATCTTTCTTTTACATTTCTTTCTTGTAATACAGTATCTTTCTGACATAACTCTCAAGTCAATAGTTTTAAGGTTCAGTTCTGAGTTACCACTGTGGTGTCAGGATTTTCTTCCAACCCTATACACAAATCAGTGAGTCAGTCTTGCATCTGTTTGATCCACTTGCTTAATTAGTTGGCCTTTCTTTTTTGAATTTTGCATTCAAAAAAGTGCTCTAATATATTTATATGAAGTAAAAATTTTTGTATTAGCTCTAAACACTTCAGTTTATTTTACCATTTTATTTTTAATTCACATTTTCCTGTGGAGTTTGCTCCTTTCTGACAATTAATGATGAGTAGTGAAATCTTAAGTGCAAATGACATTGAAGGATAAAGCGAGGCAGGCCATTCAGTGGAATGTTCATTTGTGTACTAAAAACACACACTACCCTTCAATCTGTGCAAAACATGCTGTAAAGTGACTTCATTTAAAAGTGTGTGTTGTGCCCATGATTCAGGTTTAAAATTATCTAAAATACAGTATATCAGGGGCACAATACTATCTGTGAACAGTGTCATCATGCACTGGTCATGTTAGGTCATATGTTTTGGGATGGTTCCACTCTATAAGACCTCTTTGGAAAAACATATTCACTTATTTCCCACATGTTATTGGACTCACAGTTACTCCTAAGACCAATACCAGATGGAATAAAATTACGAAATGATACATTGTCAGTGATCTCCTATACTACTTTGCTTGTTCATTGATTTATAGAGCATAATTTGAAGAATTATGATCTACCCTATATAACTTAAGAGGAATGTAATGCATTATATTATGTTAAACTGTAAATAAGTCAAATTTTTTTACATTGCAAACCTTCTTCATAATTTGTCACAAATAAGGCCTCTGCTTCTGGTTTGGTTTCTATTGGTATTTTAATATACACATGGACATGCCTCGTAACAGTATTTATTTTTATTTATATATAGTTCCCTGAATGGGGTGGGTAGAGTGTTAAGTTTTGAATTGTTTTTTAATACATTTTAGTTTTTCTGGAATGTTGAACTGATCATATCCTTCATTAAATTGTGTTTTACTTCCTGTAATTTGACTTTTAAGTCTAACAAGATAAATAAACACCTAAAAACAACCGGTTCCAAAACAGAGGCACGACATCCATACCTTTTTACATTTTTCAATGGTTTATTTGTCTGACCACTGAAAGTATTATGTTGTGTTATCACTAGAAAGGGTTGTGTTCCTTAAGACAGCCTAATAGTAGTTATCTAGAAATAATAATTATAATCGACATATGTGCAGTAGACAGTAGGAGGGTACTAATTAAATGCAAAGAATTATTATTATTATTACTTGTACTTTAGTTATTTACCTTCAAGTAATGGCTTGCAGTTTTTCCATAATGATAGCAAAATGATGTTTAGTCATAGTGTGTGATTTAAATCTAGAAATAAAAGAGAATAACAATTTATACTGAAATACAATACCTTATTTTTTGTGTTAAATATAAACTGTACTGAATACACATAAATATTAAAATGTAAAGGATAACCTTTTTTGAGAGGATGTAACAATTGGTCATGCATTTTTTGTTTTTATTTTATTTAATGTTGTGCAAAAACTGTTAAATGCTAACCTTAAGGGGCTTAACAATTTGCAATTGTGTGCAATATGCACTCTATGCTGTCATTTCAGGGACTGTCACACAAGAACTAGAGCAAGCTAGAATATAGCATCTTTACTGTCAATTGCTGAAACAAATTAGTTTTCATTGCAGCTTACTCTATAGTTAAGTATCCCTTAAACAAAGGGTCTGGCCCACACATCTTCTGGCCTGTCTCTCCTCAGTTAATGCTGTTATTGGGGTCTCCACAATCAGAAAGAAATTTTGAGTTATCAGATGGTCTAGTCAATGTCCAAATCTAAGTGCAATTTAGATGTTGCTGCAGTACCTTAAACAGTACCTCAAATTCACAATCATCTCTGAGGTGAAGTATTTCTGGATTTATTAGTAGGTCAGGATTCCTCTACTTTGCTGTGATAGACTGATCAATAGCAATAGAATATTTCTTGTTTAATTATTTACTGCCGAAGCTGGCATTAACTGTTTAATGAGTCCAGTGAGGCAAGTGTTTTGGGTATTGAATAATTTTATGTAATAAATCAAAGTTCAAATACACAAGTATTGTTGAGTACATGGTACAATGAAATAAGTACTTGCATTGCTCACTCAGACTAGTGACAGGAGCACCATATCAACAGCCTACATTAAAAAGATCACCATTGAACACTAGTTCAGTTGTCACTATGAGTGGCTATTGACTAGCTGTTTGGCCTCAGGATAAAAACTGTCCCTGAATCTAGTAGTGTGGTGTTAGTGGTCCTGTAATGTTTGATGGAACAGAAAATAGAGAAGCATTACTGTAGGATGGCGAAGTCCTTTAATAGTACTGTTTACTTTTCTAAAGTAGTACTAGATGTGTTAAGTGACTGGAGCACTATCCAGAGTTGTTTTTTTACATTGTGCATAATGGTTAGGTTAGCCATCAGTTACCTATAACTAAGATTTTGATAAGTGAGTTAGAAAGTGAATTCATTGATGAGTTTTTAAAAGTTTACCTTACTTTTCCACTCATGGTTTCTATTATGTACCTATTAGGGTTGGGTTGAATATCTGATAGCTGTGATATATATGCAGTAGTGCAGATTTGAAACTAACATTACAAGGCCTTGTATAATACACATCAGCCTGTTTAGTGTGGAGAAAATAGAAGATTGCCAGCCTTAAGAGCAAGTTTTAATAGTGTGACATTTGTTTACCGAATTAGTGTAATAGTCTAGCAGGGATGAAAAAAAATCATGGATTTGTTTGGAGTGTCCTTGGTCATCTTTGTGTAGGTAAGCCCATCATACTGACTCACCACAAGTTGAGGCCTTCCGGATAAGGAGCAATAATTTGATAGTGAACTGAAACATCTTGACTACAGACAGTGAACTAATTTGTGACCTCTAAAACCAGTTGGCTTCCCACTGCAGAGATCTGTTTTCATTTTAACACTGAGTTGTTTTCTATTTAACAGTGACAAAATAGCAAATGAAAGCCACTGTGCTTCAACATTGCATAATAATAAAATCTGAAATTTTTAAAGTGGGGAGGGGGGTCAATCCTGTTTATAGGCACTGTATGGTGCCTTTCACAATACTATATATTTCTTGTTGACAGAGCCAAAGACAGTACTGAAGCTCTCTAGCTGCAATACTTGTCCAGATCTAAACAGCAGATGATTAAATGTATTTTTAAAATTAATTAATTAATTCATATATTCTCAGAACCTACTCAATCAAAGACAGGCTTCTAAAGAGCCAGAACTCTACAGGAAAAAGTCAGAAAACAATGCTGGACAGGGTGCCAGTCCATCGCAGCTACTGCATTTGCAAAACACTTTGCCAAAAAAATATGATGTTCTAAACATGTTTTGAAAATTTTCCAGTAAGGATTTGATAACTCCTTTTTGTAAGAGTTAAAGTTTGGGAGACAGGCTTGGATGATTTCAAGTCTGTAGGCTGTAAAGTATGGAAGTCCTGTGGTTGGCACGATCTGAAAATAAGAAAGTTAGGGAAGTTCAAGGAGAAGTCATGCAAAGGATGAGTCATCATCACCATCGCCAGCTACTCTGCTGTGTTGAATTTAGAATCTGTCCTCAAAGGGCTTAGATAACAATTATTTAGAAGCTGAAGAAGCTGACATGTACCAGTAAGATTAATACTGCATAAATACCTTAATAGAATATGAAAGATTTAAACAGACTTTGCCGGATGTGGGGTTTTCTAAACTCAGACAACTTTCTGGCACTCAGCTGAACCAAATACTGTATCACTATAGCCAGACTAGATACATGTTGAGGTGGAACATCAAGAGACCTGATAAATGGTCTGACATATAAAATATTTAAATAAAGACTAAATATACCAGTAAGTATATAACAGATCAGAGATTGGATTGCCATCCTTACTGCTTGAATAGCTCAAACAGTGGTACACACTAACATTTTTAGCCTCTGAGCACAGCAAGTTTTGGGTTCTTTTTTGAGTGTTACTTTTACACATTTATATAATATTGTAAAAATGAAAATCACCTTAGAAGTAAAATACAGCAATTGATTTATTACTTCCAACTATGCAATGAAGTGAAAAAACTGTGTTAGTTTTTTTGCCAAGAAATTTATGTAGACTAAACACTAATAAATAAAACCTTGGTTACCTTACTTTGCAGTGGTGGAACAGCCCACTATTTTGCACTGGTTTTTGGAGTCTAGATATCACAGCAGTGGTACAGTCTTTTTCTCCCCAAATAGTCCTATTTCATGCAGAACTGTTATTAAACATCACTTTGAAATACCATCAGTTACTATGTGTTTCCGGAAGTCTGAGGATAAATGTTTCTGGCTGGCAGCTGTATCCCTTACATTTAGCTTTGCCAAAAAGGGGTTGCTAGGAAAAATAAACACAATTTGCTTTTTTTTTTCAATACTGGCAAAAGCAAAGCCTTTGTAGGGTGTATCATTATCATAATAAGCATTGCTGGAACCAAAGGTTTGTCCTATTGCTCAACTACATATGCACTGCTATGAGACTTCACTTTGGAATTCCAACCATTCCACATCCAACACCAAGTAAGTCTGGGTAGGCAGGAATATCTCAGGCAGGTAGAGTGGTAAAGTGAATAATGCGTCCATGGCAGCTTGCTGGTTTTAGATAGATAGATAGATAGATATATAAAAAGAAAAACAAAAACGCGTGTGCGCGCAGGTTCTTGGTGAGTACAGGTACTCATGTTAGCATGGACAAGCACCCCTGGGTTATTGATGGGGGAGACTGACTGAACCTGCATTCACATGTAGGTTCAACAAATGGTTGATCCAGTTTCCTTGTTACCTCTCTGGGGATTGCAACTAAGGCATCTCCATCAGCTTGTGTGTAAAGCAGCCTGAGATAACAGAGAGTGCCTTATGAAAGAAAGATCAAGAGAGAGAAAAAAGAGATAGATAGTCTGGAGGTTAAAAGAAAGAGATAAAAGACCAGGATTGTGGCTGAGCTGGTTCTACTTCAGGGAGGACATAGGCGATTGGAAATGTTATCCTAAGAATAGTAGTGGCGTTCTGAGGCAAAGTCGCTGCTGTTGTTAGGGCACCAACTGCTCCAAGTGGACTCCCGTTGAAGGTTGAGAGTTGGTGGAGGAAATAGCAGGGCTCACGGGGTCCTTTTGGATGCAGTATGATGTTGATGAGAACACTAGCTGGATAACCAATTAACCACACCACTCATAAGATGTCTGCTCTTGGTAAGGAGACCAAAAGGGATAAACAGAGGAGGCTTCAGTTTTAATAGTGTGCACCGAGGCTCAAGAGTTGATTTTAAAAATACAGATCCTGTTTTTTTTTTTTAACCTGAGGATTATTTATTAACTGATTGTAACATCCACAAAACACTGTTTTTATCCAGAAATATTTATTTATTTAAGGGCTTGAACTGTACTTTGTTTTTGAACAATTTGCACTTTGTACCAACCCTTGCCTGTTATATGTCCTCTTTACCCAGTCATTCTTTATTTTCATGACTACAGTCGACTTAAGGAGTCTACAAACCCCTGGCAAAATGGTAGGATTTGTGTGATAAAAAAATCAAACCAAGAATAATCCTGTCAAAACTTATTCCACTTTAATTGCAATCTATACAATGAAGATGAAAACAAATCAGAAACTGTTTAATGAAAAAGGGAATAAAAAAATCATACACAAACCTGGTTGCATTAGTATGGAAGCGTATTAGGGCCACGGTGAAAGAAAAAATACAGACACAGTGAAAAAAAAAAATCTAAATGAAAACTCTGAGGTCTAGGTTTATAACTAGTTTTAATTTCACAAAGATGTTTATCGTGTGGTGATTGGTTATATGGAGAAAGAAAAAGGAAGGATGGGAACTGGAGGTTTAGTACGGCAGGTAGAGACAGCACGCATGCAATAAAGAAAGCCTGCTCAGAAGAACATCCATTGAATGCTGCGTTCGTGTCTCTGACCACCACATCACGAACCCAACATTTACACGATATTCCAGTTAAACCAGTGTGATACCCATTCATATATCCAGTTTTTTGGAGCCTCGTCACACCTGCCATAAAGTTCACTACACTGAACATAGACCTGGGGACCCCTTAATGCAAGGGAGCAGTACTACAGCCACGCCACCGTGCTATAGTAGTTTGCCACGCCATAGTTTGCTACATTCTACTGACAAAATAAACTACAAGAATAAAGTGGAAATGTCGACTTTAATCTCGACATAAATGTCAAGAATAAAGTGGAAATGTCGAAAATAAAGTCAACATGTCGACTTTAATCTCCACATAAATGTCGAGAATAAAGTGGAAATGTCGAGAATAAAGTCAACATGTCGACTTTAATCTCGACATTTAGATTTTTTTTTCTTCACTGTGTCCGTATTTTTTTTTTTTTTTACCGTGGCCCTAATACGCTTCTGTACATTAATGTGTACATCCCCTATGCCAGAGGTTCCCAAACTCAGTCCTGGTGACACACTGTGGCTGCAGGTTTTGGTTATTTAATTAGCTTGACTTTTTTTTCTCTTTTCTTATTCTGCCTTCAGAAAAACACAACAGTATGATTTTTACATTTATAAGACATTTAGAAATATTTGTTTTTTTCTAAACCTATAAATGCTTAACTCTCTTTTGTTGTTTTTCTATTATTTCCCCTTTTCCTGTGTAGTTTGCTTCCTTCATTTAACCCTATTAGTGACAATTAACAACCAGCATAGCAGACACCCAGGATGATGAAAGCAGTAACAACTTCAGTGTCAGACCTACTAATTAGTAAATAATCCTTTAAATAACTAGACACCTGGAAAAGCAGAATGATAATTTGGTTGAAAATACAGTTAACAATTAAAAAAAAATTACATATTCCCCGTATAACTGCTTATTACATTTAGAAATCTAACAAACTTAGTTTGTAATTTATACATTGACTCCAAAACACAGAAACAAGAAATTAATGATTCACTTAATTAGGCTAAGAGCCCAATGAGCAAAGGAAGTTGGTTGGAAAGAAAAACCTGTAGCCACAGTGGGTCCCCAGGACTGAGTTTGGGAACCACTGCCTTAAACTAATACTTAAGTGAAGCACCTTTTGATTTTATTACTGCACTCCATCTTTGTGGGTAAGAGTCATCAATTTGGTACATCTGGACCTGGTGATTTTTGCCCACTCCTTCATGCTAAAATGTTTCCAGATCTGTCAGATTACTGGGGCATCTCCTGTGCACAGCTCTCTTCAGGTCACCCCAAAGATTTTCAATTGGATTAAGGTCTGGGCTCTGGTTAGGCCATTCCAGAACATTGATCTTCGTTTGACGAAGTCATTGCTTTGTTGATTTTGATGTGTTCTTTGGGTTGTTATAATGCTGAAAGGTGAATTTCCTCTTCACCTGCAGCTTCCCTGTACACGTTCCTCTTCACGTTCAGCTTTCCCGCAGATGCTTGAAGGTTTTGTGCCATAAAAAAACTGCTACTCCACTATGCTTCGCTGTGGGTATGATGTTCTTTTGATGATGTGCTGTGTTATTTTTGCTCCAAACATAGCCTTTTGGAATTATGGCCAAAGAGTTCAACCTTTGTTTAATCAGACCATAATACATTTTTCCACCTGGTTGTGGGAGACTGGGTATACCTTTTTGCAAAGTTTAGGCGAGTTTTGATGATTTTCTTTGTGACAAAAGGTTTTCATCTTGCTACTCTACCCCACAACCCAGATATACAAAGAATGCAACTGATTGTTGTCATATGTAGGGAGTAACCAGTACTTGCCAGGAAATCCTGCAGCTCTTTTAATGTTGTTGTAGGCCTGTTAGTGACCTCCCTGACCAGTTTTCGTCTTGTCTCCTCATCAATCTTGGAGGGGCGTCCTGATGTTGGTAGTGGCACTGTTGAGCCATACTATCTCCATTTGTTGATGACAAGTCTTCACTGTGCTCCATGGGATATTTAATGCTTTGGACACTTTTTATCGTACCCCTGTCCTGATTGATACCTTTCAATGATGAGATCCCGTTTGTGTTTTAAGAACTTTTTACGGACTATGGCTTTTTTAATATGTTGCAACCAAGAGGATGTCAGAATAATCCTTCAGGAACAGCCAAACAACATCTGAACTCTACCAGAACAACTTTAATTGATGTCAGATGTATACCAACTACTATTTCAGGAGACATATTGTGATTGGTTGACGCTGAACACAGCCACATCCTTAATTATTAAAGGGTGTGCACACTAATGCAATCAGGTTTTTGTATGATTTTTTTTTCCTTTTCTCATTAAACAGTTTCTCTTTTGTTATGATCTTCTTTGTATATATTGCAATTATGCAATAAAGGTGGAATAAGTTCTGACAGGATTTATCTTGGTGTAATTTTTTATTACAGAAAATCTGTGAATTTGGCAGGGGGTGTGTAGACTTTTTATATCCACTGTTTTGATGTCCCAGGTTCAAGGAGGTAATGCCAGCTGTGGGTAACCCCAGCATCACAGGTGACAACATCTTTTTTGTTTCATCTGATAACAGTGGAAAGGGGATACTAGAAAAATTAAAAACAGTTCCCATTGTTAAAATACCACTGCCACAACTGCTAAATTACAACTGAATCTTTATTGTTCTTGCACATGTATGACTTTCACTTTATGTGCACAAATTTTGACTCTTCTGAGCTGTTATTTGTCTGAAGATGCTAAATGTATAAAGACACAATTTGAGTGTTTTTACAAAAAAAAAAAAACCTTTATAAAGTAGGTGTTTTGACTACTGGGTTATTCCTTGCAACAAACCGTTAATTTAGTTAAAATGTTAAATCAGATCTGTTAGCAAAGAAGGCTTTGTTCTAAAAGAAGACTATTAAAGAAATACTCCACCCAAAAATGTTATGTTTTTTTTTAATGTTACCTACCTCAAGTAGTTTGTAGTGATGGCTGAATAAAATTTTTAATATCATGTCTTCATGGAGAATGGACATAACATTTCAGATATAGCGGGACCCAATAGTGACCAACGTTGTACAATGGCAAAAATATCAAAAAGTGTTTTTGAAAAAATCTCATGTTACTCATGGTGCATAATTCACACATCACATTATCCAGTGATATGCTCATAATGTGCAAAGCTCATGCATTTTTGGCTAAAATACTGTTAAATAAATAATTCCAAAAAATGAAAGTAGTCTACAAGCAGGAAAGTCCCTTCACATGGGATCACACTTTTGACTTGTGAAATTGAATTGGGCTTTCCTGGAGAAGTGGCCCCAATAAATTATTAAGTAGTAGTTAAATAAATAAATAATATAAAGGAAACCTTTACCTTAACAAATGCAAAAAGGTATACATATATTTTTATTGAATTATAGTAAAGGCATACCCACAAAAAAGCATGCAGGCAGATTTTAAATTGTGTCACTTTCATAAAAGGCATGTCCACAACAAATGCACACACATTTTTAATTAAATTACATTTTCTGACTGAATTACATTTTCTAATGTGTGCTTTGTAAGTTTTAAATTATTGAAAGGGTGTGGGAGTTGTGAGAAGGTATTTTCTTTTTGGACAGGTAGTCATGTTGTTGCCTAAAGACAGTATCAAAATTACATCTCAAAACAAGTGACAAGTCTTAAACATAAGACATGTCGCATGTAATGACTGCATTTGCTAAAATCTCACTACTGGGATGAATAGGCACCAGAATAAACTAGGGATTATATTGTTTTTATTATTTTCTTTAAATGTACCTGCAATTTACGTTCAGGTGGTATAGAGTTAATTTTACTGCCTTGTCTCGCTATTTTAAAAAAAATCATGGTAGAGTAGATTAGGGAGACGAGACGTGATCTTCACATGAAGATCACGGAAGACACTTAAAAGGCCCGCAAGACGAAAGAGATTGACCCAGGACCATCTCGCGGGGACGTAGAACATAAGATTCTTGCAAGACACACTTTATTTACAACCAATCTATACTAATAAAAGGCAAAGCCCTCACTGACTGACTGACTGACTGACTCACTCACTCACTCACTCATCACTAATTCTCCAAGTTCCCGTGTAGGTAGAACGCTGAAATTTGGCAGGCTCATTCCTTACGGCTTACTCTGCATATACTGTAATGGAGTTGAGCTCGAAAGCTGTGGGGGCGGAGTTTCGTGTGACATCATCACGCCTCCCACGTAATCACGTGAACTGACTGTCAACGCAGTGTGTAGAAAACCAGGAAGACCTCCAAAAAGCGCTGAAGAAAACATGCATTATATAATTGAGAAGGCAGCGAAACAATAAGAAGCGAGCGTGTGACATATACTACCATATTCATGAGTGCTGCTACTTCGGAAAGAAAGCAAGGTGTAAACCTAAACTTTAAATTAAGTTCATAGACAGGCTGCCGCTGGCGTTTCTCATGCCCACGGGTAATGCGGGATACAAGTTTAATGAGAGGACGCAGGATATAAACGAGAGTTTTGATCACTTTGCAACTAAGTTAAAATTGCAGGTGAAGGGGTGTGCTTATGCAAATTCCGAGAGACTGTTTTTGTGAGGGATTGACAGTTAAGGCGGGTGGGGGAGTCACGTCATCATCTCCTCTCCCATTTACCTCATTTCGCTCTGAGCTGAGCTCCGCAGCTAACGCCGTCTTCCGAAGCAACTTCGTCACACTGCCACCAAATACTCACAGAAAAATCCACAAGTTAATACACACGCTGTCTCTAGAGTTTCTCCACACTGAATCCTCCAGGCACTACTTACAAAAGGTTACATTGACAATCGTGTTACGTTATTTTTAAAATCTTTCCTTTTCTTAGCACAAGCACAGCTGAGAAGCTTCGATGCATGTGCTCCATAACGCGTTAAAAAATAATGCTTTTAATCACACTTTGCATTACAAGCAAAGGGGAACTTTTGTCAATGCGTGATTTCCTGGTACACCGATTACATTGATCAGCGCATCCCGATTCATTTTACCCTCGCATAACCTTGTTTTGAGAAGAAGTATGAAAAAATATGAGGTTAACACAGAAAAACAGATCACCAATTCAAGCTTTATGAATAATCGATTCACCATCAATAATTGTTTTGGTAAAGCCATACTCAGTGTAATCCTCCTTCCATTTTATAATTTTTCCGCCACTAGCCATGATTAAATGAACGGTAAAAAAGTAAGAGCGAAGCGAGGGTGA
>JANRMT010062820.1:8002420-8022976 GCA_026402145.1 Polypterus bichir lapradei
CATGCAACGTACAGTTGGCCATGTGAACAGTAATCTTGTTTCAAATCTCACAGCTTGGATTGCTGCTGTCATAATCAGTTTGAGTTTCATGGTTTGTTTCAATTACGACAGTATTTGTAGGACTTGTGTTGAAGAGACATTCAGCATCTGTCAAGCGTTGTAAGTATACAACCAGTTTCATTGATAACTTCACATCCAGCTTTTGAGAGTTTAAACATTTCTAAACATCAAAGTGTCCACTACTGAAATCGTCACCTGTGCATCTAAGATGTTTAAGAGGCATCGGCGTTTGTCCAAAGGTGTAAAATATTTGGCCATTTTGGTACACTTAAGCATTTCACTCTTCTAGTGCTCCTGTGTAGTATAATTATCTCCTGTACCGTCATCAGTCCACACCTTGAACCTGTCCCAGTCATTCAATACATAAGACACAATGTTCCTCCGGATATCAAGAGTGAGTCTGATATGGCCGTGCAATATGTAACAAAGAGAATGGAAAAGGCAGGTGCCATCTCCGGGCATGGAAACCACTTGGTAAGTGACAGTTCTTTGATCAATGGTGATCACCTCGATAGACATGTTAATGGGGGTACGGTTGGAATGATAAAGGAAATGGGTACCTGAACAATGTAAAGTAAGTCTAAAATACCTACACAATAACTATAATCATAATAAATGAACAATAAAACAGCGGAGAAGCCACCGATTAAATAAAAAGGCTGTAGTTATCAGCAGGGAGACGTGAATACCGTGGCGAAGCAAGGAAGGGAATGTAGAGACTGGAGCGACAGACGGCCTTATATAGGCAGGCAGCCAACAACATGGGAGGCGTTGGGATGGGGGACCCAACGCCGCCTCACACGGTGACCGAGCTACAGGCTATGGACGTATATATGTACGTAAGTAGGATTCAGTTAGCGTTGGGAACCCGCGTACCAGATTTCTTGAAGATGGGCCCATAAGTAACAAAGACCATTGAAAAGTTCAATATGACGGCCGACAGTGGCATCATATCACCGAAATAAGTACCAAATTTCAGCCTTCTACCTACACGGGAAGTTGGAGAATTAGTGATGTTGGAAAGTTCAATATGGCGGCTGACAGTGGCATCACACCACCGAAATAAGTACGTACATTGGTTTCGGTTAGCGCAGGGAAGCCGCCTACCAAATTTCGTGAAGATGGGGCCATGAATAAGAAAGTTCAACATGGCGAACGTTGTTGACCGTTATGACCGTTACGCGTAGAATTTCGAAATGAAACCTGCTTAACTTTTGTAAGTAAGCTGTAAGGAATGAGCCTGCCAAATTTCAGCCTTCTACCTACACGGGAAGTTGGAGAATTAGTGATGTTGGAAACTTCAATATGGCAGCCGACAGTGGCATCATACCACTGAAATAAGTACGTACATCGGTTTTGGTTAGCGCAGGGAAGCCACCTACCAAATTTCGTGAAGATGGGGCCATAAATAAGAAAGTTGAACATGGCGAACATTGTCAACCATTATGACTGTTACGCGTAGAATTTCGAAATGAAACCTGCTTAACTTTTGTAAGTAAGCTGTAAGGAATGAGCCTGCCAAATTTCAGCCTTTTACCTACACGGAAAGTTGGAGAATTAATGACGTTGGAAAGTTCAATATGGCGACTGGCAGTGACGTCATACCACTGAAATAAGAATGTACATTGGTTTCGGTTAGCGCAGGGAAGCCGCCTACCAAATTTCGTGAAGATGGGGCCATGAATAAGAAAGTTCAACATGGCGGACATTGTTGACCGTTATGACCGTTACCCGTAGAATTTCGAAATGAAACCTGCTTAACCTTTGTAATTAGTATTGACCAAAAATAAATTAGTGACCCATACGTAAAAAATAATAGTTTGATACTTAAGAAGCAAGAAAAAGTTTGATATGTGAAAGTCAATTTCAGTGTGCTAATAAATAAGAAAAGAAATAATCTGTCATTTTGAAAATTTTAGAGGAGAATTTTTGAAACAAACACGAGCACAAGTTTTGGGATGCTAAATAAGAAAAGAATCAAGTAATGTATAAACAATGCTTGGCAAAACGTTTTTAGAAAAAAAAAAATGTTTACTGTTTAAATTTAACCACTCATATTTTTTCCTCAATTTTCTGTGATCTTGGGCATCCTCATGGGTAAGACCTATTCTTCTTTAGACATTTGTTATCACTTCCATCCATGTTTTGTACGGACTCCCTATTGGTTTCATCCTCACCATCTGCTTTACCATGCATCTCTCCACACCATAATTCTCTGCCTTTCACGCCACTTGCCTAAAGTACCACAGCCTGTTTTTCCTCGGCACATGATAAATGCATGTTTAAATAAATGCAAAGTAAATCCTTTCCCTCAAATCTGTACTCATGTTCCTGTCTCTGTCTGACTCTGACTCTGTGAATCTCAGCACATGCACTTGATTATTGCATTTCTGTCTTTTTGATCCACCATCTTTGTCAGTGTCTCACTCCCATTTATTTCTTCTTGTTCTTGTTTATTACGCAGATGCTTTTATCCAAGGCGATTTAAAAAATCGGCATACATCCAATACTGCTCACTGGTTGGAAAGTACAAAATTCTACAAGCAGTACAGAAAACAGTTTCAAGTAAAACAAAATAAATTATTAATTGCTAATGTGAAGAAACAAGTCTTTTAATGAAATTTGGGCAGCAGTACAGGAAGCAACAGAGAAAAACAAGCACCCATTGCTTTGGGGTGCAGCTGATTTAATTTAAACACCCACTGTTCTAATAATAAATTACAAAATATGTCAAATATCCACCTTCAGTTCTTTGTAAATACTGGCAAACTTTTTGTTTTGTGTGGCAGTGAAGTGTGTAGACTGTGGTGTCTTGTGCAGCTAAGAGTTTTGGCAGTCAGTTTTGCCTACTTGTTATTTTAATTAATAATATAATTCAATGATCAAGAGTCAAACTTACTTAAAATGAGGACAGACTACAGCTGGGCTGGTTCTCAAGTTAGATTATGTGCCAGAAAGCGTAAGTACTCTTGTCTTCTAGGAAGAACACACTAATTAAAGCTAATTACCACCATTCCTTTTTGCACACAGCAGCTCCCAAAACCACATAGGAATTTGAAAATATAAATGGTGTGCAAAAATGGCAAAGTGCAGTTTTTGTGTAACCACAGTAGTTAAAATGACTCCCAAAACCAAAAAGGAATCTAATAATATAAAGGCAATACAAAAAAAATGGCAGTGTAGCTTTTTCTGACCACAGTAGTTAATCCATCCATTCATTTTCTAAACCATGTTAATCCAATTGTAGCTTTTGTCTTGGCACCATCGGATGTAAGGCACAAACCAATTCTTGTTGGAGGATCAGGCCATCCCAGGGACCAGTCTCACACACACGCACATTCAGTTGTAGTGTTGATGTACTAGATGAAAAAGCAGAATCAAAACCGGAAGGCTGCTGGCTCAGTTCTCACCTCCATTTCACGCTGAACAAGTAACTTAAACTACCTGTCTTCCCACTATAAATACAGAGGTTTCAGAAAGTATTCAGCATTATTTTTAATGCATCTAAAAGAAATGTATATGTGTTTTGTTTATTTAATATAAAGAGAGTGAAATGGTATAGTTAACTCATCAGGAAATCTCCATAAAACATGATAAAATATCACATATTGGCTAAATACTACATGGCGTCTGGTAGCATCATACTCATTTCACAACTGTTTATATATCACCTTGAAATTCACTGCTTGCTTATTTGTCATTGCCAAAAAAGTATATATAGTGGATTCAGAAAGTGTTCAGACCCCTTAACATTCTTTATGCTTTATTGTGTTTTAGATTAATTTTAAGTGAATATATTTGCCATTTTTGTCCATCAGTCTATACTCATTAACCCATGATAACAAAGTGAAAACGTTTTCAGAAAGGATTGCAAATTTATTAAAAATCAAAAACTGATATCTCTCTTATTCATATGAGTATTCAAACCCTTAATTCAGTACTTTGTAGGAGCTGCTTTGGCAGCAATTACAGTATCAAGTCTTCTTGGTTAAGTAACTATAAAGCTTTGCACATATGGATTTCGGCAATGTATTCCATTCGTGCTAGCAGATTTTTTTCAAGATTCCTTAAATTGGAAAAGAAATTCCTGTAAACTGCCATATTTCTCCACAGATGTTGTATGGGGTTTGTGTCTGGGCATTGGCTGGACCACTCACAGATAGTTAGAGACGTGTGCCAAAGCCAATCCAGCATTGTCTTGACTGTAGGTCGCACACACTCTAGAGTAGGTATGAAGCTGTATTTATCCTTATCTTAGTTCTAACCAGTGTCCCTGCCCCTGCTGAGAAGCATTCCCATAGCATGATGCTACCACCATCATGCTTCACCACAGGGATGATATTCGGCTGGTGATAAGCAGTGCTTGGTCTTTGCCAGATACAGTGCTTCACAAAAAGTTCCATTTTTGGTTCACAAACCAGATAATATTTTTCCTTGTGTTCTCAGAGTTCTTTAAATTTGTGTTGTTTGGCAAATTCTAAATAGGCTGTCATATGCTCCTAATTGATGGAGTTCTGCTGAGATGATCGCCCTTCTGACAGGTTCACCCTCTCAGCAGAGAAATTCTTACTTGGTCCATCTCAGAAATTCCCTTCTTGCCCAGGTAATCTGTTTGGCTGGACAACCAACACTAGAAAGAATCCTGGTGGTTCCAAACTTCTTCCATTTCAAAGTGATTGAGGCTACTATGCTTCTAGGGACACTTAAAGCTTTGCAAGTGGTTTTATCCCTTTGCCATTACCTGTGCCTTACCACAGTTTGATCACAGAGGTCTATAGAGGTGCCCTGGACTTTATGGCTTGGTTTTTGTCATATACACCAGTGTTAATTTTGATAATACATTTTGATTTAGTTTTACACTTAGTCCTCTGATAAATTGCATTTTAGTCATTTAATTATTGTTAGTTTTAGTCTAGTTTTAGTTGACAAAAAGTAAATCAACCAGTTAACCAAAAACATACAGTGCATCTTTGCAACCTAAACAGAAATTGAAGTTAATGCAGATTATCCCATGAGGACATGGGTGGTATTTGTAAACAAAAGTGTTAGTATAAAAATGTAGATACAGCTAGATAGATAGATACTTTATTCATCCCAAGGGGAAATTCACTTGTATTGTTATAGTTTTAAGTCATAAATAACATTGCCAGCCCTGGTTAATCCTGTTTCAGAATGTGTGAATGAGAGAGTTGTCGGAGGATGCACGGAGTATAGTTGGCAAAGGTGGATGAGTTTAAATCAAGAGTTCCCAAACTTTTTTCGGCAGCAGACCCTTTTACCAAAAACTTTTAAAACCGGCGACCCCCTAGTCATTTACTTTACTTACTCAAATTAATAAATTTGTGCAGTACTCAATATTAAATATTTCACTAGATATCAAACTTTTCATTTTAATCACTTGTAATTAATGATTGAAAAAGATAAAAGGACTACGGAATATGGCATTATCTTGTGCAACATTTAATATCGAAACTTGCACTTACGAAAATTAAAGCAAAAAAATACTAGCAGAGTTTTTTTTACATTTTTGACTTTTATGAAATAAATATGTAAATTCAAAATAAGTATAAATAGTCCAAGGTGCACTGTCTGCATTTCTTTTTTGGTTCAGTCATATTATTATCTGAAGAAACAAAAACTTTTATTAACAAACAATTTCGACAGTCCCTGTGATAAAAATAAACAATAAAGTATGTACTTACTTGAAACAGAAGATTTTTGTTCAAACTCAAATAAATAAACTGTGTCCTCTAATTTTCTTTTTCGTAATACTGCTCCTCAATAAATAATTATATTCAAAGTTCAAATCACAAATAAGTGCATGTCACATCAAACAAAATAATTTCTAGTGTTTTATGAAAGCATGGCCGTACAAGACTGATAGATTCTGCTAATATAGAATATCCATTGTCTCGTCGCACTTGCTTTGATGCATCCGATAAGACAATGCACAGACATGTTTGTGCTACATGTATTTTCATGCATTCTTACGTGTGACTCTTTTAATGACACATTTTACCTTTTCGTTCACAAGTTTGGTATGTAATGTGTTTTTATCAAAAAAGTGTTTTTTTGAATTATTTTACTTCTTAATTAGGTACCTATTGGAATCATAGATATTTTGAAGTAACAAACAAATAGCAGTAGTAAGGGTGTCTATTTTTGCTGTCATCGACCCCCAACTTTTTTTATTGAAACTATAGACCCCCTAGAAAGTTCAAATCGACCCCAGGGGGTCGATATCAACCACTTTGGGAACTCTTGGTTTAAATACTTGATATCAACAGTATAGAGTAACAGGGGGTGTTGAAGAGAGTGCAGGCAGTGTGGACCGGGTGGAGAAGAGTGTCAGGAAAGATTTGATGGGTACCAGCAAGAGTGAAAGGGATGTCTACAAGACAGTTGTAAGACCAGCTATGTTATATGGGTTGGAGATGATGGCACTGACCAAATAACAGGAGACAGTGTTGGGGGTGGCAGAGTTTAAGATGTTAAGATTTACATTGGATGTGACGAGGATGGACAGGATTAGAAACAAGTACATTAGTAAGTCAGTTGGGAGACAAAGTAAGAGAGGCGAGATTGCGTTGGTTTGGACATGTGCAAAGGAGAGATGCTGGGCATATTGGGAGAAGGATGTTAAGGATGAAGCTGCCAGACAAGAGGAGAAGAAGAAGGTCTAAGATAAGGTTTATGGACGCGGTGAGAGAGGACATGCAGGTGATAAGTGTAACAGAACAAGATGACAAGAACAGGAAAAAGATTATCCGCTATGGCGAACCCTAACAGAAGCAGCCAAAAGAAAAAGAAGAATATCTAATTATGGTATAATGCATTTTTATTTGTTTAGATTTTCAGAATGAATCATGTCAATTTTATGTATAATTTGTATATCACCTTTATCTGTAGACATGAAGATTTAATGTTTGCCTGTTCAGATACGTTGAAAAATTGAACAATTTCTGTGAGGTGTGCTTACTTTTTCACAAGCCTGTAGTTAAACAAAGCCTGAGAGGAGAGAAATAGTGCAGTATTAATTAATATGGGAAAATAAGTCTTTTCTTCACATATGTTAACTCACTTTTTCATCCGGTGATCTGTAAGATACATATGATTTTACTGTTTGTAGTTTCTTGGCTGTAACAGATATAAAAAAGAAACTGATGTGTCTAATGAAAACTGAATTTTTTTAAGTCAGATGTTCATGAACTTGAACAAATTGCAAAGGAAGACTGAGAGAAAATTCCAGCTAACAAGTACAAGAAGCTTATAGATCACTACAAAAAAAAAAGTTTGAAATTTATACTGGAATCAGGCCAGTCAACGCAGCCTTATGGGCATTAATGAAAATGTTTTTCAAGTGCTAGATATTCCCTTAATTAATTATATAATTTATTTTACCTGATTGATTATTCATATGTTTTCTTTTGACACTTGTGATTTTACCTAATAAAAGAAAAAAGAGGATATGGAAGGAAAGCGTATTCTGAGGAGAGGAGGCAAGCAACTTACTCTCATTTATTTTTTTTATTGGTCTCTCTTTTTTCAGATGTACTAATTAAAAGCTGATGTGTTGGATATACTTGGCCAGCATTTCTGGTTTCTTGTGACAAAATTGCCCTGGCATAATTATAAATACTATAGTATGTTTATGAGATACTCAGGTCTTCTTTTAAATTTGATTTCCATATATTTACACGAATGAGGGATGTTAACAATTAATCATTGTTCGATTAACTTATGTGAAGAGTTTACACCAAATAATGTTATTGATTATGCAATTAGTTGAAATTTGTATTGGAATATTTAATTGCCTTGCTCCATTGCAAAGAATGACATAGACTTACTTGTTGTTCATTTAAATAGGCACATAAGGGAAATATTTAAACTACATGTCAGGTACTTTTACATCCAGCAGCAGATCTGACAGCTTCAGCAAAGTGGTTGCATGTTAAACATAGCTCGATTTGGGAACATTTTGAGGAAAAGGGTGTCAAAGTGCACTGCAAACTGTGCAGTAATGTGCTGAAGTACTAAAGTAGCACATCTGCTGTGCATAACCACATACAAAATCAGTATGCCAGTTGTGAGGTCACATTGCAGCACCTGCCATATCAGCAGTACTCGTAAAGAAAAACCATAATAAGCAGCGGTCAGAAACAGTTACAGAGACTATGTACAGTACAATGATAGAACCAGACATGTTACCAGTGAGCATGGTTGACTTTAAAGGTTTTTGGCAGCCATTTGCTTATTTTGAGCCAGAGAACCACATTCTATCTAGAGTCACAATTCGACAGTCATGTAGAAAAACATTTTATCGACAAGACATAAGAGCTAAAAATCCAACTAGCCACAGTCAATAAGCTTGTACTCTTACCCATTTTTTTAGATTATGTTAACAACTAATAGTTATATCACTCTAATGTGCCACTACAAAGATGAAGACATCAATTAAATTAGTGGTACTGTAGACACAGCATTTTTCTAGGCAGGCATGCAGCTCATACCCCTGTCAAAAGTTAACTGCCTCTGTGTAGACTTGGGGAGTCAGAGACAAAATGGTTGTGTGTATTTATGCTAATGAACAGAGTACTGCAACCACTAATTCACTCACCCCATGATGCAGGCCTCCAGTGGAATGTTTCGCTCATGCAGCGCAGCTCTTAGCCAATGATGGATTTACTATTTGTCTTAAACATGGCACCAGACTATCTGGGCATATCCTGAACATTGGTGCAATCAGAATGGCTGGTCTTGACTGCCACCCTGACAGTTAACAAGCTGCTCATGCAACTGACTACAAGGCATATAGATATGCTTTTATTCCTGAACAATAATGAATAAAACACTGTTCAGCTAGGAATGAGACAGTGTATTACCCTTTTTTTTCTTTAACTTTTAAAGAAATTCTTATACACATAATACATACATAAAATCTTTTCTGTTATTTCTGTATTATTAAGCCTGGTATAAATGTATTGATTATTGGTTATCAGTGAATCTAAAGTATTTAACAGTTCATTATGAAATGTGACCACGGTTTACAAAAACAGGGTCTTATTTGTCATAACTTTTCTATAAATCCTATACCAACACCAACCAGCTATGTAATGCTCCTGGATTACTACAAAAAGATTGCAGATAAATTTCTTTTGATTTGATAATTATGTTGGATGGACATGAAAACAATGAATGAAAAAAAGAGACATTATTTATGAATGATACCAAACTGGAATCGAAAGTTGAAATGAAATAATTAGGTGAACTTTACAAGCATTAGTTATTTAAAAAAAAATGTCAGAAAATTTGACAATATGAATAGTGACTGTTGAAGAGAAAAAGATGACTGGCTTAGAAAATCAATGTAAACCTCTTCTGAATAAATTAGTAGATTTGGAGGAGCAAAAGGAAATAAATCTATTAGAATGCTTAGAATACCCAAAGGGATTGAATGTAAAAATCCTTCAAAATTCTTGTAGGAGTTATTCACTAAAATCATGGAAGATGTCATTAAGTAAATGTGTGAAATGATATTGCGTAATACTTACTTGTCAATGTTCTCCAGTGTTTTGTATCAAATCTAAAAATAAAAAAAAAAAAATCATGAGTTATTCCATACCAACAAGAAAGAGAAGGGAGCAATTCTTGTTTAGAAAAAAGTAGACCTTATTTTTCCCAAACCTTTTCTTTGATGACCACTGAAAATAAGGTTGCACATAATGATATTATGCACTGACTGCTAAATGTAGGCATCTGTTATGGCTTATATTTCCAGCTAAGCTGGTGGTATTGGTTGAAAAAACATCCACACATACAACTTCCCACAGAGGTGGTGAAAACTAAAAAAGACTTTCTCCTCAGATTATTAAAAAATTAATTGGATGTGGTAAGAAAAATGTAAGAAATAACTTTGCTACATCCTTGTAAAGTTTTAAAGATCTTTATGAGCAGTATATGTAACATGCAATGTACATGTCATAGGTGTCCTTAATCATTTGTTCTAATCTATCATTTATTTTAATTATCCACCTGTCTGCGATTGCTATTACAGTTTTTGACTGTTATATTGTACTCTTTTTTGTTTTGCATCACTATGTTTTATAATTACTACTTTTGTTACCTTTTATATTTGTCTTTTCTTAGCCTTAACCCATCTTTCTGCTCCTTTTGTACAGCTTTGTCACTGACCTGATAACATAATTATATTTGCTAATAATACTTAATCGTATCTCTTGTAGTGTTTTCATTTTTCTTTTTTCTTTCATTTTCTGCTTTCTTCTCTTTCTCTCTCTCTGTCTCAAGTACATGGGAAGAACTAATCTGACTGTTAACGAAGTAATGAAGTTCAGTAATCCCAAGTAAGGAGATACTGTGTACTTTTAATTTTTATCCTCTTGACTGCCTTACTATGAGTATATGTGAGATTTAGCAATTGATATTTCAGCAGCTTACTAGTCACCATTTTAAGGGAATCTGTGCATTTTAGGCATGTCATGATTGGTTGCATTTCAAAGGAGAGGAATTTTGAACTCTTTGATCTTAGCTTTGTTTGGGGAAGCAGAATTTTGGGTGATTGAGAATGAAAGATAGTCATATTCATCTTCTTCTGTGTTTTGATTGTCATCCTGAAACTTTACTGGTGTCAGGGACTGACAGTGGAAAATGTCAGATTTTCCATGAAGGTAGGAAAGAGGTAAAAATAAAAAAAAAAAATGTAGTTTTCTTTTTCTAGCTTGAAATGTTACCTCTAAAACAGAAAAGATGTATAATATTCATTCATTAACTTTTCTCAGTTGGAATGTTAAGGGTTTTACTCAAGAACACAAGAGGAAAAAAGTGTCAGCCTCCTGAGTTCAAATATAACATTTTTGCAGAAAATTCTCTAGAATATTAATGGTCAGTTTTGATTGAAATGAGGTTGGGCTCACCAAGTTAATTCACACTGACAAATTAAGAAAACTGAAATTTTTCATATACAAAGCCATTAACTTTCTTAGCTATTGAGAGAACATTGGGATCCTTAAGGGCTCTTCAATATTGTGGGTGGGGGGATGTGCAAACTGAAATTATTTCTGCCTAGTGAATATAGTTAAAGGGGATCAGGCACATTTTTTTTATCATTTAATTGCAAAAATTACTATTTCATTTGGGAGCTTTAAAAAAATCATTGTGTCAATAGATGCAGCCATTTTTGTATCACCTGAAAAGAGCAGACCAGTGGTATCTCTGATTTAGTATTAAGCCTGGTGGAGGAAATCAAATCCCAAGAACATTACTTAGGAGACAGGCTGGCCATGCCACATTCACATGCCATCGGACAGGTGGTGAATATGAGTTTCAATGCTGGAAATTGCATGTTAATGCCCTATGAACTTGGAGCTACAAGTAGAACAGTTCAGAGAAAACAAAACTACCTGAATTGTCCAAGTTGTGATATAAAGAGGACCTTTAACACTTGTCAATTGTATAAAATAAAAAAATCTAACCAAGTCGGCCAGAAATTGAATTGCATACATATTTAATCAATTTTACCTTTAATTACTTTTTTGCAGACCAGGTAGTAAATTAACAGCAACCTCATGTTTCTCTGAATAGTCCAACCAGAAACTTCCATGAATGGACTAAAGTGGGAAGGTGAATTTTTAAAACCAGAGTTCCAAGTAATCCAATAGCACGTTAACACAGTAGTAGCTTTCACTGCCACATTGATTCTTGTGATTTTTATTTTTTCCACAAGCACAACATCACCAGGTTAGTATTGAGAAACCAAATGTGCTCAAAATTGTATGTAAACATGTTTAATGTCACAGGCAGACAAGAAAGATGGTAGAGTCTACATGTCTAATATTGATTGGAAGAGATGACAATATCCTCCAGCCTCCTTTTAGAAGAGAAAATGACCACCGTGGATATCACACACACAGGTGCACATGTCCAAGACCACACCATAACATCACCAACTGAAACTAGTTACGTAACAACTGAGGATTTGCTCAGTGCACATTTTTGTATAGTTTTTCAAGACATTCTTTGTATATGTTCAGTTTAAAAAGAAGCAATGATGTCACAGATGGCAACCACAGCTGAAGTTGATTTATCTAGTCTACATGAGATATGAAAAGGTTAGTGCTGTGTTCCCTTTTAAAATTCGATCATCACTGCATAAAATTTTCTTTTGGTATGCAAAGCAAGACTTCACATTATTTCCAGCAATATTGTGGGGGACTCTTGTTGTTGTTGTTCTTTTTTTTTTTGTTCTTCTTCATCCAGGTTCAAAGGTAAAAAATATTACTTTGCAAATTTTATAGCATCTGGTCCTATTTGCAGTGTAGTCAGGATTATTGCTCATACTTTGCCACAGTGACTCAAGACTTCACATGTGTCATAATTACATGCTTCCTTAGTATTCTTATTTTTAAAGCATGCGATGTGTAGTACTTTACAAGGATCAACATGCAAGTATACAGTAAATGCTAGTGGTCACATAGCCTGAAGAAAGTATGGGGCTTCCAGTTCTGGTTGAAGTGCTAGAAATTGTATAAACAGCTTCATGTCTAAAATGCTTCTTGTTTTGTTGTCTTTAGGTGACAAATAAAGGGATTGTTGTTCAGTCTGCACTGCTATGGCAGCTGTAATTTGATATAGGTGATGTTCCATTTTAAGTCATTTTAGATTTGAGTTGCACCACTGAGCCTCCTATTTTAATTCACTCTATTTATCTTGAACTTCAGTTTTTAATTTGTAAAACAGTACCTTCTCTGTGAAGTTCACATGTTCTCCCTTTATTCACAGTGCATTTTTTATATAGTTGTGATTGTTTACACAGAAATTAGTGATCACATGCATTAAGTTTGATTGATTTTTGTAAATAGTGCTAGAGAGTTTAAATACACGGATAAATCACACCTTAGGTAAACCTTATGAGAATTTGCTTAATGTATTTATCAGCTGTTTCCACATTTTATAACAAACATAAATCAGCAGTAAAGACAATTGTTTTATAAAACTAGCACCAAGTGTTCAAAAAATCTTAAAACTTAAGATTGCCATTTTACATATGTTGAGTGCCTATAAAAAGTATTCACCCTTTGCAAATTCTCATATTTTATTGTTATACAACATTGTATCAACACAGATTTATTTGGCTTTTTTGACATTGACTAACAGAAAAAGACACTGCAAAGTGGTCTAAATTACAAATACAAGTAGCAAAATCATTGATCATGCAAGTATTCACCTTCTTTGAGTCAGTATTTAGTAGACATACTTTTGACAGTCATAACAGCCTTGAGTATGTGTGGACAGGTCTTTTGTTTTCTATCAGCTGCTATTTTTCCAATTCTTCTTTGAGAAACTGCTCAGGCTCTGACAAGTTATATGGGTAAGTGAATAGTTGCACTGACCACTCCGTGACTTTAACATTGTTGTTTTTCAGCCATTACTGTTTAGCTTTGACTTCATGCTTGAGGTTGTTGTCTTGCTGGAAAACAACTCTTCTCCCAAGGCAGAGGTTTATTGCAAACTGCATCGGGTTTTCCTCCAGGATTTCACCGTATATAGTTGCATCCATTTTAACCTCATGAGCTTTCCAGGGCCAGCTGCAGAAAAGCATCCCCATAGCATGATGCAGCCACTACCCTGTTTCACCGTGGGTATGGTGTGTTTTTCATAATGTACAGTGTTCAAACATCGCTTTTGGTGTGATGGCCGAAAAAAGTTCAATTTTGGTCTTATACAATGGAACATTCTTCCAGCTGCTTTCAGAGACTCCAATGTGGCTTGTGTGTATTTTTAGCAGTGTCTTTCTCTTTGCCACTCTCCCATAAAGCTGCTACTGGTAAAACACCCAGGCAATAGTTGTTGTCATCACAGTCGATCAAGTCTCATCACTGTAATTTATAACTCCTTCAGAGCTCTCGTTGGTCTTTTGTTGGCCTCTCCCTCTCATCTCCTTTTTGCACAACCACTTAGTTTGTGTATACAACCAGCTCTAAGCAGATTTACTGGTGTTTCATCCTCTTTCCATTTCTTCATCATTGATTTAAGTGGATTCCAAGGAGTATTCAGTGACTTAGATGTTTTCATTGTCTCCATCCTCTGACTTGTACTTGCGTGTGTGTGTGTGTATATATATATATATATATATATATATACATATACACATACGCACGCACACACGCACGCACGCACGCACACACACACACACATATTTATTTATTTATTTTATGTCCCGTGAGACAAGACATTGTGCCGAGATTTAACCACGCCCGGGGCCGGAAATAAAAGACAAAGAGTAGGACAGCTGCTGTACAGGCTTTTAAATATTTGATGCAAATCATGGGGCACAGCAGCAGCAGCCAGCCAGCAGCTGATCGAGCAAATAAGAGGTAAAAAAAAAAAAAAACTATTTGTTTCCCATTGTATCACTGTTTAGAGGGGGTTGCAGAGATGCGACTGCGTCTCCTTGGGGTGTGTTCAGCCCCCCCCTCTTCATAACACGAGCGGCAGAGACACGAAGTGGCTGGCTGTGTAGCACAGGCCTGGGGGTTTGACAAGTGAAGCGAACAGCGGGCAAGCCCCCTATAAATAATCATTTTTCTTTTGTACATTTACAGATTTTACTAATATTCTGGCCGCAACTAGGGGTTGGCACCAGGAGTGCTTGCCCCCCTAGTGTATGTGTGTGTGTGTATGTATATATATATATATATATATATATATATATATACACAGTGCATCCGGAAAGTATTCACAGCGCATCACTTTTTCCACATTTTTTTATGTTACAGCCTTATTCCAAAATGGATTAAATTCATTTTTTTCCTCAGAATTCTACACACAACACCCCATAATGACAACGTGAAAAAAGTTTACTTGAGGTTTTTGCAAATTTATTAAAAATAAAAAAATTGAGAAAGCACATGTACATAAGTATTCACAGCTTTTTCCATGAAGCTCAAAATTACGCTCAGGTGCATCCTGTTTCCCCTGATCATCCTTGAGATGTTTCTGCAGATTAATTGGAGTCCACCTGTGGTAAATTCAGTTGATTGGACATGATTTGGAAAGGCACACACCTGTCTATATAAGGTCCCACAGTTGACAGTTCATGTCAGAGCACAAACCAAGCATGAAGTCAAAGGAATTGTCTGTAGACCTCCGAGAGAGGATTGTCTCGAGGCACACATCTGGGGAAGGTTACAGAAAAATTTCTGCTGCTTTGATGGTCCTAATGAGCACAGTGGCCTCCATCATCCGTAAATAGAAGAAGTTCGAAACCACCAGGACTCTTCCTAGAGCTGGCCGGCCATCTAAACTGAGCGATCAGGGGAGAAGGGCTTTAGTCAGGGAGGTGACCAAGAACCCGATGGTCACTATGTCAGAGCTCCAGAGGTCCCCTGTGGAGAGAGGAGAACCTTCCAGAAGGACAACAATCTCTGCAGCAATCCACCAATCAGGCCTGTATGGTAGAGTGGCCAGACGGAAGCCACTCCTTAGTAAAAGGCACATGGCAGCCCGCCTGGAGTTTGCCAAAAGGCACCTGAAGGACTCTCAGACCATGAGAAACAAAATTCTCTGGTCTGATGAGACAAAGATTGAACTCTTTGGTGTGAATGCCAGACGTCACGTTTGGAGGAAAGCAGGCACCGCTCATCACCAGGCCAATACCATCCCTACAGTGAAGCATGGTGGTGGCAGCATCATGCTGTGGGGATGTTTTTCACCGGCAGGAACTGGGAGACTAGTCAGGATAAAGGGAAAGATGACTGCAGCAATGTAAAGAGACATCCTGGATGAAAACCTGCTCCAGAGTGCTCTTGACCTCAGACTGGGGCGACGGTTCATCTTTCAGCAGGACAACGACCCTAAGCACACAGCCAAGATATCAAAGGAGTGGCTTCAGGACAACTCTGTGAATGTCCTTAAGTGGCCCAGCTAGGGCCCAGACTTAAATCCGATTGAACATCTCTGGAGAGATCTTAAAATGGCTGTGCACTGACGCTTCCCATCCAACCTGATGGAGCTTGAGAGGTGCTGCAAAGAGGAATGGGCGACACTGGCCAAGGATAGGTGTGCCAAGCTTGTGGCATCATATTCAAAAAGACTTGAGGCTGTAATTGCTGCCAAAGGTGCATCAACAAAGTATTGAGCAAAGGCTGTGAATACTTATGTACATGTGATTTCTCAGTTTTTTTATTTTTAATAAATTTGCAAAAACATCAAGTAAACTTTTTTTACATTGTCATTATGGGGTGTTGTGTGTAGAATTCTGAGGAAAAAAATAAATTTAATCCATTTTGGAATAAGGCTGTAACATAACAAAATGTGGAAAAAATGACGCTCTGTGAATACTTTCCGGATGCACTGTATATACACACATACATAAATGATGTTTTGTATCCTAATCTTGTTGAGCACTTTAAGGATGGCAAAGGTACTCTATAAAAAGTGTGCACTGGTTTTACAGTGTACATTTTTAGGCAGTCATATTATTGAATCAATATGCATTTATGTAAGGTGTTTTATTTTCTCTCAAAAATATTTTCTAATTCCTTGTTGTAATCACATTATTTTGCTCAGAAAAGATAAAGTCCCCTCAGATTTTTAGAAAACGTTTGCACAACATATACAAAAGTAGTCCAAGAATGTTGCACACAAAATTTATTTAAGACATCCAAAAGCCATAGCATCAGTAAATATTGTTGATCAATGGAAATATTCTTTTTGGATAGTATTAATGTGATGACTATTTTGAAAAATAATGTTCTTTTTTTGTAAATATACTTTATTTTAATCATCAGCAAGGTAACTTTTTTTTATTTAACCTTGCATTTCCTTTGTTTAAAAATGGAGCCTTTGGGTAAGAACATAATTAAGACATGAAGTGTCAAGGTTTTGCATCACTGTCTAAACTAGATAGGCAACTTCTGCTGTGCATGACAAATATATTGCTAGTTTTACCTAGTGGTTGTCATTCCAGAGTTTCAGATGCTGTTTAAACACACTGCATGTTAAAATTAAAGTTTAGACAGATCATTACTGTTCAGATTGTTTTGCCTTTTTGGGGTCTAAATAAAGCATTACTTTTCTTATAGAGTATGTACTTATAATAAGTAGGTCATAGTTATCCAGAAAAAAAATTCTTTATAATAAAAGCAACAAAATCTAGGTAGCAATTTTCTTATTTAAGAGGGGCAAATGACAATTTTGCCTTGATGGCTTATATCATTTGTTTTACAGTTGTGACACATTCCATGCATCATTCACTGTGATCAAAAATGTCTCAAGAGCATCTCTGTCACAGAATCTGTCCTCCTTCTTCTTGTGAATTTCTAAATGAGAGAATGAGCTGCAGTCATTCTAAGCCTGACATTGTATTCAATTTGATGGGTTTGGTTCTCATAATGCGCAAACACATTTGGCAGTATTGATGTTTTATTAAAGTGTCATGAGTTCATGAAGTCATGAAGAACACAATATTGTGTATGAGATTATTAATGACAGACTCCAAGTGGGGTGCAGGCTTTCAGGCAAACACAAGGACAAGAATGACACTTTAGGCATCCATTATAAGCAGTTATTATAAGCCTATACATTCTTTATTAATTATACTGTTACCAATAATCAAGTTTCATTAAAAACACCAAGCTTCTAGAAATATGTTATTCCTATGCAATGATTTTAATACATTAAAATGCAAATAATATTTTATGATGTGTAATAGTTCCCAAAAAATGTTAGTGAATTAAAAGCAGTTATACAAAATATATTGCTTGCATATTTTATAAATATTTATATTTTACATGCTAGTCGTTTTTCTGAATATATCCAAATCATCCCATTTTGAATTACAACACACACACGTCTCAACTTCTCCATACTGAATGAAGCTAGAAGCTTTATTTTATAGTAATCAGGGAACAGTACAGATGCCCTTGTATGCCGGCAAGTTAGTATATCATTGTTAGAAAGATGGCGGTACAACAGTAATAAGCAAACGAATATGAAGAGGAGATGTGACTGAAGTGTTTAAAATTATGAACGGAATTATTGCAGTGGATTGAGACTGTGACTTTAAAATTAGTCCAGCCAGAACACAGGGATGTAGTTGGAAACTTGTTCAGGTTAAATTTCGCACAAATATTAGGAAGTTTTTTCTTTATACAAAGAACCATAGACAGAAAGAATAAATACTCAAGTAGTGTGGTAGACAGCAGGACTTTAGGGACTTTCTAAACTCAACTTGATATTATTTTGGAAGAAATAAATGGATAGGACTGGCAAGCTTTGTTGGACTGAATGGCCTGTTCTCGTCTGGATTGTTCTAATGTTCTGGAGGTGTAGAGACATTAAAGTTGTGCTTTCACCATGGAAAGTATCATGACTGGTGGTATTACAGTTTGTTAATGGTGGCATTACTGTTTTGGCATAAATCTTCATAGAACAAAAAGGCCTTTCAGCAAGTTGGGTCTCTCCAAAAGATCACAAGAGCTGACATAGCATTACTTAGCTGTAATTTACCTTGTTTGTTATAAGTTAGTGTCCAGCCAGAAAGGTTGCTTGACATTATTAAAGAACATTTGGGTGATAAGGACAGCATGAAAGTTGGATGGAATTTTAATGATTGGACAGGTTTTATTTCTGCAGTGTTCTCTACAGTTGTTGATAAGTCACAATTACTTCTAAAAGATGTCAGCAGTAGATTGTATTGTATACTTTATAATACCTCCTTAAATTGATGCACATTCCTGCAGCTAATATCTGTTTCAAAATGTATTATAAGTGTTTTTAACCTGACATGAATTATTGTAGAGTAATGATAACATACCACTGCCTGTACCAATTTAATATTGTTAACATAATTAAATATTTATTAATACCTGCTTATAATGGATACCTAAACTACCACCATAATGTTACAATTACAAGTTAAATACTGTACATATTTAATATTTAAGTAGAACATGTTATTTATTTATTTTTTTAGGTACATCTAATATGTCAAATGTGATCTTTTAAGCTGCTTAATCCAGACCAGAGTCACAAGGGTGCTGGATCCTGTTCCAGCTAGCATAAGGGCGTACAGCAGGAACAAAACCTAGACTGGACGCCAGTCCATCACAGGATCACCACACACACACCAAACGCTGATTAAAGCCAGTTTTGTGTCACCATTTCACCTAACCTGCATGTCTTTGGACAGTGCGAGGAAACCGTAGCACCCAGATGAAATCCATGTAGACATGGGAAAAACATGCAAACTCCAAGCATGGAGTACCTAGGTTGTGAACCCTGGTCTCCTTACTGTGAAGCAGCAACCATCTTACCACCCAAAATTTAATATGTAAAACTAAATTTGTGTTTGTGTGTTTATTTGGTCAGTATGAAAATCCATACTGTTGATTTTGTCGACATCCCCTGTTTGTATTGAGGAGGACCTTACGCTATGTTTTGTTTTGAAATTTGACCATACCTACATTTTAATAGTGGAGAGTCCCAAGAAGGCATTTTTAGGACTTGACTCAGGTATCCAAAGTTGCTCCCCACAGTGGACTTATTCAGTACAATTTTAATTTGGGGAAAAAATATTTTAATCTAATAAAATACATGTAGTAATTGCACATACACTTTATTTAACTCCAGGCTGCACAAGTTAACCACCTATTTACAAATAGTGAAGACTGAGCTCCATGAAATTAGCTTGTCCATGAGTTAATTGTAATTTCTGATATGTTCAGAAATTTCACCAAGTTCGAAATGCATTGAAGTCGGTGGGAAGAAGTAAATGAACTAATTTTGTGTAGATTTTGGTAGTATTTTAAGTGTCCCTTAGGGCTAAGAATTTGCCCGGCTTCTATGCTGAAACAATTCTTGTGGTCAAAATGTGACCTGAGCAGCTTTGAGACAGTAGTGCAAACCACTGTGCCAGCCGTCCTCAAACATCAAAGATGGAACAATAAACACAAGCAAACTAGAGCAAATAGCCATAAACTAGCAATAAGTTACATTTCTATATTGTGACATGTGAGTCCCTCTCTTGCACCCCAAAACATGAGGCTGAGTCTCGGTACTTTAGCAAAACCAACTTTATTCCACTTGAAGCAGGAACAGCACAGTTATTTATTGGAGCGGGATGTACCATTCTCCTAAAAACAGACACAGCAATCAGGCAGGGTTGTGGCCAGGTTAGTGGCCAAGTAATAGAGTTCCTTTTATTTGTGCTGTTCCTTGCATCACCAATCGACAACGGCGCTTATAGCGCAACTGTGGTCAGCTCGGATTTGCTTTTGCGACGAGCCACTGCAGAGCTGGGAGCCTGCGGTTGCCCTGGTGATGGATAAGCTGTCTTCCCAAGACGCGGCGAAAGTGCTTAGTGATAGATACCCTTTGGCGTGTCCTGCCATTTCGGTTGGGTCCGAAAAGAGTTTAGGAAACCTTTATATATATATATATATATATATATATATATATATATATATATATATATATATA
>JANRMT010062820.1:8025451-8058078 GCA_026402145.1 Polypterus bichir lapradei
TGACGATATGAGCGCCTTTTGGGGACAGTCGCGGTGGGTCTTGTGCAGACTGGTGAGACGTCCCAGCTGTTAATCGGCTGTGATGGCACTGTCAGTCCTTCACTCCTGTGCGTGTCTTCATAATCCGAGCTGACGACCTCATAATCGTATACGTGCAAAATAAAGTGCGAAGCGCCTTAATATTATTTTGCCGCGGTGTAGAAAAGGGGTCCCGTGTTTGCACTTGTCTGGGCTATAGCTCAGGGGGAGGATGAAAAAAATTAAAAGTGCTCAGTCAGCGTCTCAAAGGCCGGCACAGCTATGCCCGCGCGCCGGCTGCTCGACTTTTGCTGGGCAGGAGACGCCAGTTTTTGCAGACACGTTCACATGATCAAAAGTCTCCGCGCTCTTTGGAGGTCATTCATATACAAAATACCCGCGCCTCGCAGCGGAGAAATAGTGGGTTAAAGAAGTAATGAAAAAGAAAAGGAAACATTTTAATAATAACGTAACATGATTGTCATGAGTGTTGCTGTCATATATATGCCTGCCTAAATAAGTCACCCTCGCTTCGCTCTTAATTTTTTACCGTTCATTTAATCATGGCTAGTGGCGGAAAAATTATAAAATGGAAGGAGGATTACACTGAGTATGGCTTTACCAAAACAATTATTGATGGCGAATCGATTATTCATAAAGCTTGAATTGGTGATCTGTTTTTGTGTGTTAACCTCATATTTTTTCATACTTCTTCTCAAACCAAGGTGGTGCGAGGCTAAAATGAATTGGGATGCGCTGATCAATGTAATCGGTGTACCAGGAAATCATGCATTGACAAAACTTCCCCTTTGATTGTAATGCAAAGTGTGATTAAATGCATTATTTTTTAACGCGTTATGGAGCACATGCATCGAAGCTTCTCAGCTGTGCTTGTGCTAAGAAAATTAAACATTTTAAAAATAACGTAACACGATTGTCAATGTAACCTTTTGTAAGTAGTGCCTGGAGGATTCAGTGTGGAGAAAGTCTAGAGACAGCGTGTGTATTAACTTGTGGATTTCTCTGTATTTGGTGGCAGTGTGACGAAGTTGCTTCGGAAGACGGCGTTAGCCGCGGAGCTCAGCTCAGTGCGAAATGAGGTAAATGGGAGGGGAGATGATGACGTGACTCCCCCACCCGCCTTAACTGTCAATCCCCCACAAACACAGTCTCTCGGAATTTGCATAAGCACACCCCTTCACCTGCAATTTTAACTTAGTTACAAAGTGATCAAAACTCTCGTTTATATCCTGCGTCCTCTCATTAAACTTGTATCCCGCATTACCCGTGGGCATGCAAAACGCCAGCGGCAGCCTGTCTATTAAGTTAATTTAAAGTTTAGGTTTATACCTTGCTTTGTTTCCGAAGTAGCTGTACTGATGAATATGGTAGTATATGTCACTCGCTCGCTTCTTATTGTTTCGCTGCCTTCTCAATTATATAATGCATGTTTTGTTCAGCATATTTTGGAGCTCTTCCTGGTTTTCTACATAGTGCGTTGACAGTCAGTTCACGTGATTACGTGGGCGGCGTGATGATGTCACACGAAACTCCGCCCCCACGGCGGTCAAGCTCAACTCCATTACAGTAAATGGAGAAAAATACCTTCCAGTTATGACCATTACGCGTAGAATTTCGAAATGAAACCTGCCCAACTTTTGTAAGGAAGCTGTAAGGAACGAGCCTGCCAAATTTCAGCCTTCTACCTACACGGGAAGTTGGAGACTTAGTGATGAGTCAGTCAGTCAGTCAGTCAGTCAGTGAGTGAGTGAGGGCTTTGCCTTTTATTAGTATAGATATCGAGCACATCTTTTTGTAGTTCAGACTTCCTTTTTTTGTTTCAATACTATCGTTACATCAGAAAGGTAGAAATCCTTGCAAATAGTAAAAAAATATTTTGTCATTATTATTTGACACGTTCTCCATCTCATGTGTTTTCTGACTCTGGAATGAGGAGGTCGAGCTCTTAACGTTTGTTTTGAGTAGGCATTACGCATTATGGCTGATCGAGTATTCTTTTGAACCCCACTCCCAGAGAGCATATGATACAAGAGATCACCTTTGTATACAATGAAGATACATCGCACAATGAATCTGTGTAGAAAAACAAAGTATTTTCATTATATTCTCATTATAGTCAGTCAATGTACCCCTCAAATAAAAATACCAGTTTTTTTTTTTTTTCTTTTTTAAATGCATGTTGGGTGCAAATGCTGGAGTAGCGGAACCACCCATGCCAGAAGCAGTTCAGGCAGCAACTTAAATGTGAGGTGGAATATGCTTACAGTTCTGTGTTGTCATGCTAGCCTCACAAAGTATTATGCAGCTGTGGGGAAAAAATGTTTGTCTAAACCTGCCACACAGCGAATTTTCAGGAAAATGTTTGTCAAATATAACATACTGGTGGGCAAAAAGTGCTTTGGTGAATTTCTGTAATTAACAGTAGTTACAAATATAATTGCTCAGAAACAATAATATACAGTACTTGTTTTTTTTGTTGTTTTTTTTTTCCTAAATTTCAAGTTTACTGAAATTTTGTGCAGGTTCTATTGCTAATTAACTATTTAGGCAAATTTTATCTTTTCAAAAGGTTGCTTTTGTATCTCTGGATTTAACTCTAGATTTATATTCCAGATTTGCAATGCAGTTCATAAATGTTAAAATAGTGTGTGTGTGTGTATATATATATATATATATATATATATATATATATATATATAAAAATGATGAAATAATAACTTAGAGGCAATATACTTGGTACAGTATATTTGACCAAAGGTACTTTGGAATATGTTCTGGTAGCCCAGAAATGTTCTTCTTTTTTTCACATAGTGAGTATTGTTTTGTTGCATTAAAAACAGATAAAATGATCCTTGAGGCATCTGTTTATTACAGCATCATCAGCACATTACACTACATTCGCTTAACTGCACAGTACAATTGCATCGCAGTAAAGTAATGTTTTTGTATATTGACCACTTTGCCTGGCTATTGGTCAAAATGTTTAAGCAGTGTGTCCCAGCAAGCTAAAGCATAGGTTCGTTTTTCAGTTTTAAATGTATTTGATCAAAGTTCTTTTTAACAAAGTACAAATTTGTATTTGTATTACTTCTAGGTAATTATTTGTTTATATCGGTCTTCAATCCTCAAAAATTGAGTTATATGGGAAATCTCAAGTGACCCTGTGTGAAAGGAGTTTTCAGCAAGGTGGTTACTGACTTGTGCTTAGTGTTGCCAGGCTCAGGCCACCCATGTCTTTAAAATGGTTTAAACATGTTTTCATATGTTGCTTGTCTCCTGGTGACTCTAAACTAGTACTTCAAATTCTGGCTGGTTAGTTGAACTGATCAGTAAAATCAGGCTTTCATCTTTGCTACTTGCACCATTTACCTTATTTTTACATTTGTAAGCAACATGCTATTTCTCACCAGGTCCTGTAATTTGTAGTTGCTAGAGCTTTATACAAATAAAAGTTTATCTTTAACTGAGTGTTGGAGATTGAGTACATCATGTGTTATTTTCTTCAAGCAACGTATGACAGTGTTTTTTCAGTTAGTTCATGAAAGTGAAATTAACCTGTTGTTACATTTTGGTTCTTACTTTCTTTTCCATTTTTTTCATGGAAATACCTGTTACCTGTTTATTTCCATCCTCTGCCCAACACTGGTTAAACCATACTGTTTAAGGCAGTATTATCTTAGATCCCTTTCACATCAGGCCTACTCTTAATTTTATCCTCTCTACAAATAGCTGCTGTCTCTGAGTGTCTGGAGGCACACATACTGTAATTAGAACAAAATGAAAATGTGTCTTATCAGTATGATTTTTCCCTCCCTATTCAAAAGCCACTGAAGCTGCCTTCAGTCAAACTTGCAGGATCACCCATTAGGTTCAGAGAAAAATTGTAGACTGCAAAAAAAAGTTTCCAGTTTTGATAGTGATTAGGAAAATACAGACATTATTAAATATTTATCCATTTAGGATTTTTCCCTGTCTCTCTTTTTAGTCAACTACAGGAAATGAAAGCAGAATTAGAAAATGAACTTCGAGTACTGAAAGAAGAGCTAAAAGCAACAAAAGTTGAAAATGAAGACATGAAGGTAAATGTTAAAATTTTATAAATCCGCCTATAATGTAGAAATGTACCTAGAAGTCATGAAATCAACAAGTAGTTTTGTAAAGCAACACATATTTTTACAATCTTTCACAGTTGGTACTTATTAATATTTGATGCACCACACTGTTGCAGCAATGAAATAGTTCATACTCTCTAAAGCAGATTTGTTTTTCTACACAGGCATTGAAGAGTCGCTCCACTAATCAGCAGTTACTTCTAAATCAGCTTATAGGTCAGCTCAAAGTTCAGGAGTAAGTCTTTTTTTTTCTTTTTTTGTTCATTCAAATTAGTTTAAAAAGAATAGTGTATAATATTTTTTTATTACCATTCTAAATATACTGTGTATGTGTGTGTGTGTATTTATAAATATATATTGTATTATACTGTGTGTATGTATATATATATATATATATATATATATATATATATATATATACACACACACACACACTGTATATATGTGTGTGTGTGTTTGTATATATATGGGTTTTATAATGTCCATTGTTTTAAAGTTGTAAAATAGGTAGGAGGATATTTCTTCAATGGTGGTAGTGGTTAGAAATGAATTTGATCAAAAGACATGCAACTAACTACCGAATATAGAAGGCAAATTTATCCTTCATCAAACTTATGAAGGGAAAAGGAAGAATTATGGCTTCTTGTATTGAAGGTAATTTTAATATAGACGAGATTGGTGCAGACCCTACAGTTTGGGTTGATAGATTATCTAGCAGGACTATCATTTCAGTAATCTCAATGACTACACTGCAGTGGATACTTGGGTGCTGCATTACAAATTACATTTACTGTGGATGTCATTCTAGATAATATAGAGAGTGAACACTCATTTGTGTATTCAGAGGGTTTTGTAATTTTTGTTATGATGATCTGATGAAACGACTGTCTCAGAGCTGCCATTTTATTTTCTGGTTCAGATTTAATTTATAAAGTACAGATGATGCAGATTTGAGAAAATCTCTATTTAAACAAATGCTGCCTTGTTTCCCTTTAAACAAGAGCTCATTTTATGTTAAATAGATTGAAGATTGACCTTTCTACAAATTTGTAAACTGTAAAATAATTGTATATGTGTAAAATAATTGTGTTTTTAATACAATAAAGTATTTTCAAACATGTCATGTGAAAAAGTACAGCATATAAACCCTTTTTCAATTATATGGTTTTATTTGTCAGGACATAACTAACATTATTCTGGTTCTTACAAAGTCCTTCAATTATATAATTCTAGCCTCTAGTTTCAACTAACATGTAATGGGTTTAAGTTATAATGTAACATTTAGAAGTCCTGTGTGAAAGAGTGACTACACTCCGTGATTTATTAGCTCGTGGAACAATTATTTATTCAACAACAGCAAGTCAGCCAACCTATAAAAAAAAAAAAAAAAAAAGTAAATACACTCCATAATTCTGTACGTATGAACTCGCCTTTATCAGCAATAAAATAATTGTTTTTTGTAGGAACTTATCAGTGTCTTAATATAATTTTGGAAATATTTTGGTTTTTTACAGCTCTCTTAGGCTCCCATCACAGCACCTCAATTGGTCTGATGTCTCGACTTTGACTTTGTGTGTCCAAGAGCTTGATTCTTTTCTTTTTTCTGCCATTTACTTGTAGCAAATCTCCAGCTGTTCGACAGAGGTCCACATTTTATTTTAGTGTAGTCTGGTATAAGAAGGAGCCCACAGTAAACTTAATGAGCACTAGGCACCTAGGGCAAAAGCAAAAATCATCACCCTCCATGAGTATGGCTGATGTTTGGTAGTAGGTTATACATGCTGTTTTGTTATCCAAACCTGAGAATCTTATAACAATAAAGCTAGCACACCATTCTTGTTTTCCTGGAGTAGTCTTTTTGTTTGCTTAAATCCAACCCAAGTTGTGCCACCATATTGTCAGTTTATTGTCACATACACATAGTGCAATGAAATTCTTACTTTCATCAGGACAATTGACAAAATACTGTACTATTTTTTGTATACATTTATGTACAATATTATATACTGTGTAACACACTGTTACAATATTTGATCTTATTATTGACTGTGCAGCAACCTTACAACTATCTCCATATCTACTGGTGTAAGTGCCAATGGTCCTGCACCATTTGTCAAAATACAGTAGAGGAAATAATTACTAATATTATACAATCATAATAACTGGTTTCCCTGCTAACACTACACACCGACTATTCTGTAAACCAAAAAAAGGTCAAGCCTCTGAAAAATTTTTATAGCTTATCTCATTTAAATAGATTACCCTACTGTATCTCTCTGATTGTATTAGGGGAAACACATGTAGCAGACTTATGGATTTGAAAGTAATAAATAATCATCAGCAGTCCTTCCAGACCCAATTCCATTTAGGATCAATAACTGCTCTCTGTTAAAGCGAAAGTCTCAGCAAATGGTCTCCATTGACACTATTGTTGTGATTTCTATTAGCCTTTTACTTTTTGTCACATTTGTTATGCAACAGAAAACTTTATTTGCAGTGTTTGTAAGCTAAAGCAACAAGGAGATCTTGAAACATACCATTACAAGCACAATGATAGTATATTTGTAATAAAAAGAAACATTGTAATTGAGCATATTCATTGCGCTGCTATTATTTTTCGACAATATGTATGTCAATGATTTGATAGTAATTGTCTGCCATTAAGAAATCCTGGTTTGAGCTTTTGAAAAAAAGAAGCCCTTCCTATCATCTTTGTGATAACTTGAAAATTAAGTTTAAAAGACTTAAAATTCTAGAAGATAGCCATCAGGCCCTGTAGGTTTATAGAGTTAGAATGGAAGCCAAAATTGCAGTGATTGTTAAAGGTTTATCCAGCTCATTTTTAATGCCTGAAGTTGTATTGTGTTCTGTTCTGTTTTATTAAAGAAAATATCTCCATTATATTCAGATGTGTAAAGCATCATATTATATTAATTTTCTCTATCTTCAGCAACTGTTTCTGACAGCATTTTTGTAATAGTTAGTCCAAACATCTTCCTTGTATTTGATAAGCTGGCATTTTATTAGTCTTTTCTCTGGGTATGGAGTAAGAATCACATGCTTTAAGTAATAGTTGCTTTATTTCTTTTGTAAAATTGGTCTTTTTGTAGAGCACAGTAGCAGATGGCTTTGCATATTAATTGATGATTTTGAAGATGTGGTTATTTCAGTTGCCTTTTTTTTTTAAAATGTGTTTTTCATGAAAATTAACCTGATTTCTCATCCCTTGTGTATGCTTTAAGTGTTTCCTAGACAGTTATGGCAAATATCAACAAAGATACTTTTAAAATATAGATTTCAATGACATATTCATCTGGTAACATTATTGGATTAAATCTGTTGAATTAGGAATAAAAGATATTCTAAGTTCTAGGATAAGTGGAGCATGGAAAATATAACAGTGGCATTATAAGACAACGGTATAACATTATTATCAATTGACAGGTAATTAGTTAGTAAATGTGATGTACTGTATGATTGTGGAGAGAGTATTGACCTTCTTGAGAGGTTTACTTACCTTGGCAGTGACATTCATGTCCCTGGTGACTCTTCCTATGAAGTCAGTAGACAGATTGTGTGAGCATGGGGGGTCATGAGGTCGCTGGAAAAGGAGTGTGTGGTGCTTGCGATATCTATACAAAAGAATGAAGGTCCAAATCTTTAGAGTCCTGGTGCTTCCTGTCTTGCTATATGGTTGTGAGACATGGACGCTATCCAGTGACCTGAGACGAAGACTGGACTCCTTTGGTACTGTGTCTCTCCGGAAAATCCTTGGGTACCATTGGTTTGACTTTGTGTCGAATGAGCAGTTCTTCATGGAGTTCCGAATGAGGCACATTACCTGCATTGTGAGGGAGCGTCAGTTACGACACTACGGCCATGTGGCGCGTTTCCCCAAGGGTGATCGTAAGATCCTCATTGTTGGGGACCCGAGTGGCTGGCCCAGGCCAAGGGGTCGCCCACGTAACACCTGACTGTGGCAGATAGAGGGTCATTTCCGGAGGGCGGGATTGGACCGTGTGTCTGCCTGGGGGGGTTGCAAACCGGGATCCCAAGTTGTTTCGCTGTGTAGTGGGTGCGGCAACACACTGTACTAGTGCATGCTCCCCAACTTGCAGTTCATATATATAGAAATGCTTAGACATTATTATATAATGCTACTAAAATGTTAATATTTGAGCCATGTAATAACAACAATTCGTAATATCAGTCAGATTATTAAATATGATATTGGTAAAGTGTACAATTTAATTAACATTATATCATTTTCTGCATTTAAAATAAACACATATAAATAAAAAACTCTTCCTAAAATGTTGAACTCATTCCATTCAGCTTTATATGTTGTTTTGTCAATTTGTTCCAGATTGAGTATGTTTTGTTTAAAATATTTGCAGAAAGTTATTATTAATCAAAATAAACCTTTTAAATTTTAGTTTATTATACCCATTCACAGTCTTTACTACTATGCTGGCAACATGTTATTTCCATTTATTATTTACTTTACATTTTTTATTTAAGCCATTCCAGTTGTTTTGACATGAAAGCAAAATTGTACCTAAAATGGACATTCTATCACACCATTTTCTAAATCTGTATTAATATAGAGATTTTTCATAAACATTTTGCTCTTCTTGTGCTAAGAATTAACAGAAGTGAGTTGTTTAAAGCCTGAATATTAAATGCAGACAAAGGGCCATCAGAACAAATATGCAGTTATATTACATCTGCTCTACCATTAAGTTGTCAACATAAGAAACTTTTACTGAGGATAAAATAGCTTGTGTTTTATTCAAAATGGTTTTAAAACACTTTACTGAAAAAAATAAGATAGCCTTGACAGTTTTTGTTATGGAATCATTTAGAGCGATGATTTATATTTGTGTAATTTGGAGCTTTTTATGTTTCATCAAAGTTCCGTGTGCTTCATCTCCTTTTTGCTACAGATAAGACTTAAAGTTGTCAGACATTCTGACTTATGGCTTTTAAATATGCCAGCAAGATGAATGATTTTTGTCTGTATTGTAGTAATTGGAAAGTGTTATCAAATCCCCCAACTATATTTCAATAAAATGAATGCAAACATGTAAATTAAGATAAGAATATTTAATCAGGGTACTTTTCCATCATTTGCTTCATTGCTTTTGCAATGCAAGCAGTAAAATATATTTTAGCACTGGTAGCGTATTTATTCTTGTGTTACATGGACTATAATTTATCTTTTCTGCAAATTAAATATTCTAAAACTTTGTCCCCAACATGATTTGTAAAGTGAAAATGTAACTGTGGAAGCCAATTAAGTCCACCCCACTTTCATTTTCACTTAAAATATATTTTGGCTTTATTTGAAGTGATTATCTGCTAAGCCGACACAGTGAAACACTTGCAAGCTATAAGTTATAGATAGTGCAGGAGCGGCCACTGGAAAAATATGCTTAGTAGTGCTAAGTGTTTGAACGTGGTAGTAAATAGCTAATGTCACAACTGCTGGTCTATAGATGGATACCTGACAATAAGAAGTGTTTTTCCCCAGTATTATTTGAGTGGTAGGGCATCCCAAGGCAGGCGCTTGATAACATCATGAATAACTCAGTTTTCATCCTGGACTATTTTTTAGATAATCTTAGTTGAGGTAGGTATATGCAAAGAGCAATTTTTAACAGAAATGTACTGTGCTTTGCATAGCTTGATGAAGAGTTTTTCGTATCCACTGATGTGTTCCATGCATTATCTGAAATTTCTAATTAGGCAGTCTTGTTTCCACAATCATCTTAGGTCATTTAGGAGTGCTTTCTATAAGATAAGTTGGTAGAATCTAAAAATGCTCCCTATATCTTCATCATCACTAGATGGTATAGCCTTCACCATAGATATTGAGCAGACTTCTTTCATTAAGCTCTCTGAGCTGCAGATAGTAAAAGAAGTGTGCCATAGGAAGATTGTGTTTCATGCGTAATTGTTCAAAGGATGCAAAGATATTGTTGAAACAGAATGTCTGTAAAATTCCAGAAACCAAGTAACATTTGTGACTTAAACACTGTATAAGTGTTGCTTTAACGCATAAATAAATGATTATCACGCACGGGAGCAACTGATAGTAATTTTTCAGCTTTGATGTTAATTGGGTAATCATTGTAATGTGCAGAGGCACAGTTGTACACGGCCAGATTAAGACCTTTAGAGGCCCCCATATATATGAGCTGCACTTACTCACAGTGGACGACTGAATGGGACAGCCGATGTGACCAAGTCAAGAAAGAACATGTGAGCCTCAGTGGACCGTGTGGCAGTTACTAGATTCTAATCTTAGTTGTATTCCCATGATTAATATATATCACTAACCTCTATTACTACTATTTTTTTTATTATTGTATATATATGTATGTAATTGTTTCATTTAATATGAGAGGCCCTTTTTATGGAACCTGGTTGAGCTGTACCATTTACAGTTTTGCACCATATGGTCCATGGTAAATCCAGCAAAAGAACATTTCTGTGGTGCCCCCATACCTTGATGCCCTAAGCAAGTCCTTATTTTGCTTAATGTTTAATCTAGCCCTGCTGTTGTACATGTCCAGGCCCCTTGGCAAAACTGTCTTAATGGACCCCACATCACTCTCACAACTTCTTGGCAAAGATGTGACTAACAGAACATTATCGATTTATATTTTGTTGTGTTTCAAACCAAATGCAAAACTCTTACTTCTTAATTTGTACAGAATCCACCTCTAAACTTCTGCAGTTGCAAAGTCAATAACACCCGCAAAATTCCTTTAACATGCAAGCCCCTGTTCGATGAACAAGTCTGTTCAGTCTTAGTAAATTGTTGAACCTAATTTATTTTTAATGAATTTTGTTTATTAAAATAATGCTCTGCCCTGGCCACAGTGATTGGTAACATACTCAGTGCAACACACACATCTCTGAAAATCTCTAAAGATTCATTCTGTGTACAGCAGTAAAAAATTCAAGAGATGTCCACTCATCTGTAAAAGCAGCCCAGTATATCTTTTTCAGATGGTTCTGTTGACACTCAAGGGATGTTGTCAAATCACCGGAGAGTGTTACTGATGTTGCTCTTACAAAAACAGTGAATCTGAGCACAGCTCTTACAAGCTCAGGGCCCAGGACAGATGTTCTCATTACCCCTCCTTGTCGGTGCCCTGGTCATTTGTACAGTGTTTTCTACATTGGCACCATGTTTTAAGGGAATATTGCATTGTTAGCTTACTGCTAAAATGGAAAGAACTAGTAACTCCAGGAGGACATATAGTGAACAGTTTAAAAACATATAACGAATATTTCAAAAAGGGTTTCTTCAACATGGGTAAAAAGTAGGCAATGTTTAATTAAATTCTGCGTCTTTTTTTTTTTTTACCATCCTAAGGTGCATACTGTATATTCAAAACTCAGTAATGGAGATTAGTTTGTTCTGTGCCCTTCTCAGCTTTAGGTTTTGCAAAGTTTTCTTTTTAACGTGTGGCCTTTGATTCCCTAATAAACAGGACAATTGTGTCTAATTTTTAAAAAATAATTTTATTTTCAGTATAAGGACACTTTTTTTCATTTTCCAGTTTGATTTATTTATTGCATCTGGGATGAAACATCATACTACTTTTTGTGTGGCTTTCTTGAGCTCTTTTCCCCTTTTTTTTTTTTTTTTTTTTAACTCCCAGCATTTAGTAATTCATGTTAATGTCCGGTATTGGTTATTTTGATAATAACTGAAAGTTGGTGGGAGAAGTGAATAAGTGATGAGTAAATTTGTTATACATTAGTTAACCTATAATAACAGGCTTGCTCTGTACCCATGCAGGAAAAAAGTTGAAAAAGTTTGCATCTATGCAAACAAAATGCTTATGCACATTTTTACATTTAAATTTTCTATAATTAAATGTTTCAAATGAGAGTATCAGATGTACATAATAACTAATGTGAATGAAAGCCAGCTGTCCTCTTGGAAAAATTACTTTTAAGTTAAAATAAGTTAAAGATGTAAAAATAGAAAAATCAGATGCAGAGTAAATTAGAATGTCACAAATTGTCAAGTATAGTATATAATAAGTGTAAGCTGTCTTTATTCTCGTCTCTTTCAACAATCATGCAAGTCCAACTTTATGAAACACGAGTATTTTTTAACGAACAATATATGCACTTACTGAAATTTAAATGTTACCATGTCTTTAGTTTTGAAACAGTCCTGTTTTTGACCAAAACTAATTGCTTATTTTAGTATATGAACAACAGCATCTTGTGTTTTTTTTTTTACACTTTCAGTCAGAGATATTATCATTTTCATACTGTATATGAGAAGATATACATATATATAGAATATATATGTAAATCTTTTTACATTGTCTTCCCTTAATAAGGAATTACTCACACTAACTAAAAAGTCCTTTAGCTGCCATGTACAGTATTTACTGCTGCTGCTCCCATTCTCTCTCTCTCTCTCTCTCTGTAGATTTTTGTCACTCTCTTACTATTACCATTTTTAAAATTAACCTTAAGACTCTTCTGTTCAGGCAGGTCTTTTTTCAAATATCTGCATTTTTTAAGACATTATCTTTTTCATTTTTTTACTTTTTAAAACATTTTGTACAGTGTCCGCAAGAAAGGCACTTTTAAATTATTATTATTATCATAATTACTACTCATGTCTACATTGGGTATTAATAAAAAGCAGCAGTATTAAATGAAAATTACACTTTTACTTTAAGAAGTATGTCTCACCAATCATATTGTTCTATGCAGATAATATTTAGTTTTCTTTGTAAAACGCCCTTTACATGTTAACAATATTGCCTTTTCCTTAAAGAGATAAAACTTAATTTAGAACATGACTCCATCATCAAGAAATACACTATATAATGCCAAATTAAAAAAGACAAACCAAAATCTGAAAATTTTAAAGGCAAATTTGCAAGAATGGTAGTCTGCATCTGGTGTTTTTTTGCTCTGGTGTTTTCCCTCAGTGTAGAAATGGTAGATAGATAGTAAAGATGCTTTATTTATTTATTTAGCTGGATTTTTTTTTAAAGGAAACTGTTACTATATGAATGATACCTTTGAATATTTGTTCTACTACATAGCTCATTGGATGAAATTTTTACCTTTATGGTTGAATTACTAATTTTCAAATGTCACAACCAATTCTAGATAATTCATAAGCTGGAGGAATTCATTGTACAAATTAGTGATTAATAGTAGCGCAGAAAGCTGGCCTATTGAAGCTCTCACTCAACAGGTACTTCAGAAAAGCGTGACACATTTTGAGCACAATATTACAGCAGTGATGATGAAGTTTTTGATTTCAGGAGGGAGAATTGATGGTGGACACCAGAAATCATTTCACAACATTTTTGTTTGCCATATGAGATAAGCAATTTGACCTATCAGCAAAAAGATGCCTTAGATATTCATTTCCACCATTGGCAACTTACCTGATTTGCAACCCTTTTGAGCCTCTTGAGCGCTAACCTTGATATGCATTGTCATACCTCTCTGTTTCAGCTTAGTTTTTTAAAATGTATATTGTAGCATTTGGTTCCAAGCACCACAATGGATAGATTCTCTACTCTTTACTTGTCTCTTTGAGGTGGCTCACTATCCTTAAAAGGACTGCTTGCCTTTTGCCGCATTAATTGGAAAAACATGCAACGTTGCAGGCCTGACATTTATATAGGCACCTCTGCCACTGGTGAAGAAATGCCAGCTCATACTTGGGTGACTCATCCCTGGCTGTAAATTGTCAGCGTTTTACAATATGTTCAGTACAAAAATATCCCTCACTTTAACTATATAATATTTTTTCATTTTTATTATTAATTCATTAATACAGCTTGCTTGACAGATTAAGTAATTAATACATTTTTATTACAGATAGCCCTACTTTAATAAAGTATATTAAAACATAGTTTTTTTTAAGTATATATTAAATACTGTACATTTTATTTAATTTTTTTTTAGATAGAACTTGAATTTAAACAAATCAAAAAGAGAGCCCTTTTTTATAAAGAGAACACCAACACACTGTTATGGTCATGTCAGGGTTCCTCCACTGGCTTTAAAATGTTTCTTATCGGTCTTCTTGTTTCCTTTTTCATTATCATTCATTGTTTTCCTTTGTTTTTTTATATTATGTGTTCTGTTTCTGTATTATTTGTTTAATTATGTACTAGCTGCTATTTTTATTCTATTTTGTTATTATTTAGTATAAATGTGTGCCGTGCAATTCTCTCATGTTTCTTGTATTTTGTGGGTTGATTCCCCAAGAAGTGAGGCCACCTGTCCATTATAGTTAAGTGACCACCCCAGCCATATAAAAGCAAGCTGGGAACTGAAGTCTATTGTGATTCATTGCGAATTAGCCTCTGGTTGATTTTGGTGCTTCTTGGGAGTATTGCGATTTTGTGATTTTTGCTTTTTTGGCAATTTTATGCTGCTGATTCCTGGATTATTCTTGTTTTGTTAGTAACCAAAACAGAATAAATCCAAATTACAAATTGGAGCAAAAAAATAACAGGGTCTCAACACCCCAATCACATAGACCTGTTTAACGAGCACATTTTACAGAAAGCAGAGTGTATTTTGTCAGACAAGACTCATCCACAACATTCTCAATTTTAGTTCTTGCTATTAGATCGTAGGTTCAGGTTTTCAAGGATTAAAAGCAACCAGTTCAAATATTCGTTCTTTCCAACTGCTATTAATCTTCTAAATATCATTAATTTTTAATAAACATCTACAGTCTTAATTATAGGATTTTGGTAATCCTCTCCCTTGTGGGGCATTTTGAGTGTGTCTCTGGAAATTACAGAATGTATTTTTGAGGGTCTGAGAGTATATCTTGAGCGTTAAACTCAAGTGTACGCCAAAGCCAGCCACTCAAGTGGAAGCTAGACTGCCTTTTGGTGTGCCTCCTCCGTGCAGGTTGGTGGGATTCTGGCCTGCTTCCCTAGGTTCTTTCAAAGGTCTTAAACCATGACACATGCATGAAAATCTACATATAAAATGTCTGTGAGTTAAACTGAATCTAAAAATACATTTTTCCTTTAAGGTGGATATTTAACGTCTTCCAATACACACGTAGAATTTAATGAAATATTTAGAATAACTGTTAGCCATCATGAAAACCAGTGCATTCCAACTTGATGAAATATAGAAACTGTCTGTTATATAGAGTGAATCTAATAGTCCTGGGTAAATATAAATAAAAGCCTCCAGAAAATCAAAACGGTTCATTGGTGAACTCACAATAAAGAAATAAAATGAGGTTTATACAACAGGTCTCTTTAAAAAATGTACTGATTATTAAACACAAACCATAATTTCACAAAAGAAATGTGAATAGTGCATAGAAAAAAATCTTTACTGTTTTTGTCAGTCCATCTGCTGAAGAAGATATATAGATTGTTACTTTAGATTGCACAGAAACTTGTTCCAAGTACTACTCTTTCCAATGATTCCATTAAAATGTTAACACTGACATATAAAGTTCTAGTTCACTAATAAGTACTGTAATGTGAAACATGATTGCAAGAGAAGTGCTGGCTGTATGCATATAACCACATAGCCAAACTCAAATATTACGTTCATAAGTAATAAGATAGATTTCCATGAAAAGAATATATATAAAAATCAGCTAATCAAATAATGTACAGTCTAACATTACACTATTGCTTTAGCATTTGAAGTCACAAGTGGCTAATCTATTCAATATGTATTAATTTGTTGTATGCATTTTAAATTTTGCAGTAATTTATAGTAGCTAGCAGTACACTACATGGCCACTTATATGCTTCTCTTATGTCACATTTTTCTTTTACCTGTGTTGTCCGCACAGACTTTTTTCCATTTTATTTGGTAGCCAATGTATTTTGCATGCATAAAATATAATGTGATATTTCCCCAAACTGGACAGACGTTCTGAATGATTGGAGGTACTTTTTTTATTATTTTCACTTTCAAACTATTCAAAAAAATTTTTTGCACTACAGTGACATATATTTTTCTATTTGCATCAATCATAAGTTGTACTTTCCTGCTAAGTATCAGCTTTGGAGGATGGAGGCTGATTTCTGTCTTCTACTCTTTATTCGAAAGATAAGCTTGCAAAGGTTACTCACACATTTTTCTTTATAACAGAAAAATGGGTCAGCACCGTATCCTTGAATGACTGCCAGTTTTGTCTTTTCTTTTTATAAGTGCCAGATTCCTTGAAAATGTATTTGTATTTGTCATTTGTCATGCATTTCCTCTTGTGTTTCTTATGTACTACTCTGTCGGTTCTTGAACCCTTTTCAATACACCCAGGGCTATGGAAATTAATTCAGGTCATTCTTATACAGCATGCGTCCATTTCCATCACCAGAATGTTATAGACATTTACAGGTAGAGTGTATTTAAAATAACATACAACCCTACCCAAAAGTACAATGCTGAACAGTAAATAAACTAGTATGTAGCATATATATATATATATATATATATATATGTGTGTGTGTGTGTTTGGGTGTATGTGTATATGTATATATACTGTATATGTATGTGAGTATAATAGTATATATAATATTTAATTAACTTCTTAGTGTGTCTAAATATTAATAAATAAATGGAAAAGTATAAATATATTAGCCTAAGGGCAGCTGTCAATGGGGAGGGATAAAAACAAAGGTCTAGTCTTTGGAGAGTCCAGTTGCCTTTGGCTATCTGCTCATCCAGCCCTCTCTCTGGGCATTCAAAAATGTACTCTGATGTAGACCAATTCTGATGGTTTTAAAGCAATATGATAAAGGTTTAATGATGCATTTTTCATTGGTAATGGCAAATCATTGTAAGAGTCTGTTCCATGGTCCTGTGGGATAAGTTGATGAAGATGACAGTGAGTGCAGGTGCAACTGCAGAACAGCAAGTTGACAATCCAAATTGAAAGACCTCGTAACAGCTGGTCAAAACAATCACCAAAGGTCACTAAAAAGGCTGTGTGATGTGAACAAGCTAACCAGCAGGTCCAACAGGAGTATACAGTGCTAAAAGCTTCAAACTGAGGTTGATTTTAGAAATTTTATCTAATTCTTGGTAGCATGGTAGCAAGTTCTGGTATTGTGGAAAATCTTTTTTTAATTTTAAGTGTTGGACACTTTTTTTTCTGTTAAAACTAAGATGGCATTGATTGAAACAATTCTTTTGAAAAGCTTTACCCATTTATATACTGTAAGTGGCTCAGATGCAGTGGAATGGCCACTGCTTGAAATAAACATTCCTCTTTCTGCTATCCAGAACAGGCTTTTATATGGGAAGATGTAGTTACCTCTTGAAATATTTTATCTTTAAGAAAACAACAAGTAAAATAAACAGCACAATTTTGGTGAGAGCCGGGAAAAAAGATAGTAAAAATATTGTTGTGGGGTTAACATTAGAGTCACTTAGCTGGATGCATATGCAAACATTGAAGAGCTCCTCATTACTGTCCCGAAATCCATTCTAATCAAAACAGAACATCTGAGCACAGCTGTCATCTCAACTATAATCCATGTCAAGGTAATTTAAAACAGTTGAAAAGTTTAATTCTTAAAAATTCTAATTTAAGTAAAGGTAATTACTCGATGACTTAATATTGAACTGAACTGAAATCAAGAGGGTATAATGGTCTGTTATTTCTCAAATATGCTAATCATGCTGAAATTTTATGATAAAAAAAGTAAATGGCTCTCTATTATATAAAAAAATCTTGGGACGAGATGAGACATTTTCAAAGAGATAATTTAAAGTCCCGCAAGACAAGAGCTACAGGTCCAAGTGGGGGCAGAAATAAAAGACAAACAGTAAAAGAAGAAAAGATAAAAAGTAGAAGACAAAGTAGAACGTCATTAAGAGGTTCAAAAACGTTGGCACAATACACATGCAGAGCAGGTTAGAGATTATGAAAGTACTAAAATTCGAAAGTCTCATAAAACTGATAGTAAAGATCGCATTAGCACTAACAAACGGAAATGATTACTCTGTGAAACAACAGAACAGTGAAAAGAGATTGAATATATGGACATAGGTGATATGACAGATTGGTTCCTGCCTTGTGCCCTGTGTTGGCTGGGATTGGCTCCAGCAGACCCCCGTGACCCTGTGTTCGGATTCAGCGGGTTGGACAATGGATGGATGGATGATATGACAGAAGAATGTAGATATTGTTTGGCTTTTAAGTTTAAGTCGGAGACTTGTAGATCATCTAATTCGTGTTGCCATCAGGGAAAAGCAGTGTTTCTTCCCAGTGAAGAGGCGTATCTGCGAGAAATAAAAGATTTGTTATTTGGTGAAAGTGCAGTCCACAAACACTACACACTACAGGCAAAATATCTGACTCTACAATGATCTGTTCGCGTTCGCATCATTCAATGCTCAAAACGTACATTACACGATTCAGGACCATACACTATGAGAATCTGTGGTTTCGCAACAATTAAAGCTCCTACAAGTTTAATTTCAAAGAAACCACGATTCGGTCAGGTTTTTTTTTATGATCACAGAGAAGCAATGCAACATAGAATCGAAGGAGTTAAACGATCGGACATATTTGAAATTCTACAGCCAATAATGGATACAAATCCATACGTCCAAAAGTATCGCAGATTACATGAAATCTGTCTGAAAAACACGGATTTCTATATGAATCCAAAAGATCACGCTCGCATGTATAATAAACCAACATGTGACGAATGTCAGAGATAATAGTTTTGAAAGACGGAGATATCAAAAACAGACTAGATATTTGTGATTATCCAAAAGCACAGCACGATTCATCGCAAGTGGTAGATCCGGGAAATGACTAGCTCATAGGGCCCACAAGGGGGTTGGCTAGCGAAGCGAGCAAGGGGCAGAGCCCCCTAGTAGAATTTAAAAAAAAGGTTTTTGTTTTTTTTTTGTTTTTTTTTGAATGAAAAAGTACAACACCTGTAAACAGGAAGGACAGTGGTTTAAAATGTATAGTTGGGTTTACAGATGAAACATGCTTATAAGGAGTAAATCTTCAAAACATTCCATAGTTTCATGTATTGCCCCTGCTTTAGGGTTATGATGTAGTACTGTTTATTTTTGATTTATTCTTCACCTATACCCTGTTTCATCAGTATTGTTGTTATTCAATTATTATTATTATTATTATTTGGCTGATACCCTTATCTAAGGCTGCTCAATTACAGCATACACCGGTTAAATGATTTGCTCAGAGTCACACACTGAGACACTGGCAACCATAACCATTATACCACATCACATTTTGTTTTAATATACAGTGGTCACATAATATAAGACAGTCTTCATACTGATGGAAAGCATGTTAATTTTCTTAGAAATATTCTGCAAATTAGGCTGGTCAGCACTTTATCATGTCATTCCCTGTTTGTATTTGATTTGTTTTATGATCAAGGACAATCAATGATTATTGATTTAACATAATTAAATAATAAGACCTCAAATTATACACCATTTTCTTCATTGTGTGTGAACTTTCCAACCATCCACATTTTTTTCCATAACTATAAACTTCTTTGTCTGTTATAAAATCAAATGAAAATTCTGTGACATTTTTTACATTTTGAAAAATCCTTAGTTTAACTCATTCTCATAAAATATTGAATCATGTGTGACTGTTCAATAACACTGTAAGGTGCCACTTCAGCTAATAATTCATGGCTTTAAAGTGCACTGTTAGAGGCTTTGTTAATGATTTTTAATCTTCTAGCAACCAAAAAAACATGCCTTCTAACGCTCTTTGTTGTTGTATGGGTGCTGTGAATGCTGTAAATATTTAAACAGTAGGTTAACTTACAAAGGTGTTCATTATTCTGTACCTTCTCTCTTATAAACATGCCACATTTCAAGAAAGAATACTGTCACCAAGGTTTTTCTTTCTTTCTTTTTTATTAAATTGCATCGTTTGTAAAATTAGTTAGATTAATTCAAAGACACATGTAAACAAAAATTGTGGTAACCTAATTTCTCCTGACGTCATTAGAAACTTATAAACTTTGTTGTAATTTTTTTTTTCCATTTTTGCACTTTGTTAGTTTTTGCAAAGACTAATGCCTAATTTATTAGTGTTTTTTGTACCCATTTATTCCAATGCAGTGTGGTATGGAATCAGATCCTATCTAGGCAAGTTAACAGTCCTTCACAGGGTCCGCTGACACACATATGTCCAAAATCACACAAACAGACAGTTTAAACTCAACCACTTAACCACTCGCACACACCAGAAGAATATGCGGTGAAATTGAAGTACCAGAAGAACTTGTACAGACATGAAAGCAACACAACCCAGACAGTTACAGGGCCTGGAGTTTAACTGTTTGTTTTCACTTTATTTTGTCTTCATTCAATAATTGAAATATGAATTAAAGTCCATCCATGTATTAATTTTCTGTATTCACATTGTCTAATTAAAAGTTAATATTCTATCCAGGTAGCATCAGGTACAAATTTGAGTCAAACTGTGGACACAGTGATGGTTAAGCATTTTGTTTGTTACTAGCTGTGCTACCCATCTAAGACTGGTTGAAATCTAAGCAATCAATGTAGACGTCAGTGTATTCAGCATTCGTGTTTGCAGCATACCATGTATTGGAATGTGTTTTGTAATACATGTTGTAATAAAATCTTTGCATTTTTCATTCCAACAGATGACGCATCACAAACATAAGCACTGCTTTTATGAATCCCATACCAAATGGCATATAACAGAGTGATAACAACCGGACCAACACACAGATATTAACAGACACTTGTCCTTTTATTATTTATTAAATTGCTTTTTTATATCAATATATTTAGAAATGATAATATGAAGGAATATTTTGCACCATGAATAAATGTATTGGGAAATGTGGCAATATATGTACTATATAATAAAACACTAAGTTCTGCATGTCCAGTCCATCAGAGTAATCTGATTGAGCAGTTTGGCTTTGATGATGCAATGAAAGAGGAAAAGTATAAAATCAGATAGATGGTGAGAAAGGCTCCCAGAAAATAATGACAGGGCCCGAGAAGCAGGCTTTATGGGAACACACACAAGAGAGGGAGCAGTGGTGAAGAGACATTCAGACACACACAAATTCAGAGGAGATGCACTAAAGGTGCACCTAGAATAAGAGAGCAAATGTTACAAAATAATTTTGTGAATAATTGTCTTTGACAGGTACCATGGCTAGTATATATATAAAATGCTAAGGTAACGTAATAACTCATGAAGTACTGGGGCTAGAGCCTTGATCTTGGTCTTAATGAAAAGCTTATGACCAAATGCATGCTGCTAATATCAAAAGTTGGAGGTAGTGGTGGCCTTAGCAAACTGACCCATGCTCATGGGCTTCTTATGGCTGATTGATTGGCAAACAAAGTGACATAGTAGAAAGAAAAAGAAAGTCAACAACATCTGCTGAACACCAAGCAAATCGCAGAGGTTGATGACATGATGAAGAACCCCATAACAGGAAGAACATTAATAGCAATTTCTGTTTAGCATCAAGTGTGTATACAGAATGCAAGAAATGTATGTGACCAGAGGTCCTCTTGGTTCACTAGTAAATAAATAAAAGCACAATGATGTTTAAGCGTAATTAATTAAATGTGTCATAAAATATGTTTTAGTTGCTTATTTCTTTTACGTGTTTCTTTAATTATTACTTCATTTATTTATTTCATTATTGACACACGCAGCATGAATCTTTGACTATCAAGTACTACATTTATAGGCAGATACCACACGTCAGATGCAGACTCCAGAGAGGATGATGTATTCAGGGCTTCTTCAACTAAAGTAGCTGCTTCATGCAGTAATTCTAGCCAGAAATTTTCATGAACTCCTGCCCACAATGGACACACACAGTCACAACTTGGGCGTCCCCTCTAATAACAATTCACAAATCAAAACACAGTACTCACTGGTGCCCTCCCTTTCAACTGTGGCGGATGAAAATGACAGTTTTAAATTTTAAGCTATATTTTGTGTTGTGTGCAGTGTTACAAACTGAAGCAATAATTTAACAATACCACAAGTAATAAGCAACAAAAACATATTTCATGACATATAGCATTATTATTTATGCTCACAAATCTTTGTGATATTTATTTTTTGTCATGTTTCACAATGCATTTTGTCTATTTATTTAATTTTGTCAGAGATGTTTATCCATATTACGAAACAATGTTTTAGCCAATTTTTTCTTGTATTTTCTTTAATTTACTTTTTTTTTTTAAATGCTATTGTTATTTAAAAAGTAAAGAGAAAAGAAGGATATCATTTAAAGGTGAAAAACATTCAGTGAGATTTGAGTGTCTGAATTAAATAGCCAAACCAGTGGAATTCCTACGTAGCTCCACGTGTTTAGACTGTGATATGTAATGACCAGATGTTCCATATTTCCCAGGGCAGTCATGAATTTCTTACCCAATTGTGATGTCTCAATTTATTTAAAAAAAAAAGAAAATTCTGCTTTTTCCTATATTTTAAACATGACTCATTTCTCAATTCACCAACAGAGTAGTATCCAAGTCATTGTAGAAAAAACACTTTTCAATGAATTAAAAATTACCAGTCATATCAATGGTATTGAGTGGCACGGTGGCGCAGTGGTAGCGCTGCTGCCTCGCAGTTAGGAGATGTGGGTTCGCTTCCCAGGTCCTCCCTGCGTGGAGTTTGCATGTTCTCCCCGTGTCTGCGTGGGTTTCCTCCGGGTGCTCCGGTTTCCTCCCACAGTCCAAGGACATGCAGGTTAAGTGCATTGGCGATCCTAAATTGTCTAGCGTGTGATTGGTGTGTGTGTGTGTGCGTGTGCCCTGCGGTGGGCTGGCGCCCTGCCGATTTGTTCCTGCCTTGCACCTTATGCTGGCTGGGATTGGCTCCAGCAGACCCCCGTGACCCTGTGTTAGGATATAGCGGGTTGGAAAATGGATGGATGGATCAATGGTATTCATAACAAGCAATATCAGACTAATAATATATTCAGTATTAAAGATGTAAAGCTTATTGAGTTAGGTCACATTAGCTACATACTTAATCCATCAATATGATAAGTGTTTGTGCACATGTAATGAAGAACTTCAGAAAGAAATTCAATTTCTGAAAAAAGAGAACAACAAACCAATGTGCCAAACATGTGGCGGTAGGTGTTATGTTTCCAGTGGAGGATGCAGCATATGTATTACTCAGCATATCAATCTCTAACAACATAAAGATGCTGAAATGAGTAAGTGCGTCATGCCAGGCCAGAAACAATTCATGCAATTGTAGGGCTGTTCACTGTTCGTTCTGCACCATAAATAAAATACGATCTGAGTAGCTGTGTAGAGCTTTCTAATTCATATGTGCAAATCGTGTCAAAGTGGTTGGTGATAGCAATGTAACATAGCAATATTCCCCCAGCACATAAGGTTTGTTTAAAATACACAAGTAATAAATTACCTTATTATATGAGTAGCTTTGAATACTTTATTTATTTAGAGTTGTCATGTGTATGTATGAGGAGTGTAAATGTGTTTCTATATAGCATTGTAAACCACAATACCCACACTACCTGCTTGCCCATAACACCCTACGTCTCCAGAGGGGCTATTCAGTATTCTTTCAGGGAGGATCTGGTCACCCTAGCGTGCATACATTCATTCTTACCAGCTAAAGCAAGTTCCATTTTCTTCTTTAAATTATAATGAAAACTAGCAGTTTAGCAGAGAAGTTGAATATGTGCATTTGTTCTCAAACCCACTTGATACAAGGGAGCATCCCAAGGGAGCTGTCAGCACTGGGCATTTGTGAGAAACAAACCTGGATGGAGCAGGAGTCCATCATAGTAAAGCCTGGTGTAGCTTATAAGAAAAGAAAATTAGCAGGTTTGTTTTTTCAGAAATTAAACTACGCTAATGCAATCAGAAGGCCAACAGGTATCAGCTATGCAGTGACTTCATTCAGGTATCTTTAAGGCACTAATGCATAAAACATGTTATCTTGATATTATTTGTGACATACTGAGCATAGTTTCACTTCTTGCAAGCTTAGTCTTTGTGGGTGTGTGTGTGTGTGTGTTTATATCAAGAGAAATTTTGAACAAGAAAGTGATATTCAGTTGCTTCTAGTCTTTGATGGGGGGCCCCCCCCCCCCACATCCTCTGTCAAGTTGCTAACAATGATAAATGTGTCTCAAGTGCCTTTACCTCTTCACAAATTTGAATCTGTTTCATTATATTTCTACCAAATTGCATGTGCGTTGGCAGTCATTTTAATGCTCTGCTGCTGACACCAAATTTAATTTTACTGCATTAATGTAGCATTCTTAAATCATTAAAAAGTGCCTTAGATTAGACTGAATTCATCACAGTTATCTGCTGCAGGCCATGATCTGAATTAGTTGCAGTATGTCAACATGTTAAGATAAATATTTATTGTGTTTAATTTTCTGATGCGTAATTTATGTAATTCTGTGCAGTTTTCATCCTCTTCAATGTCGCTTATAATTTTTAACACAATTCCATAGCACCTTAATGTTTCCATTAAACAAATGAATAGCCTTTACTTAACATAGTACTTTTTCTGTTGCAAACGTAATCCTTTGCGAACACAGATCTGTATTACAAATCTTCACATATGTTTTCAATAGTTGGAACAAAAAAAGGTTAAGTGACTTCCTCAATGTCAGATTGTGGATCAGAGGCAGATTCTGAGCAAATATCCTTAGTGTTTAGGTTCCTGTCCTTTAGCTGCTAATCCACACTGCTCCAGAGTCCAATGGCAGCATGCTTTACACCACTTGAACTGACACTTGGCACTGCACAAAGTGACCTAAGGTTTGTGTGCAGCAGCTCACCCTTGGAAATTGTTTTTATGACACTTCTACGTAATGCACAATTGTTGTGCTGATGTTGCTTTCAGAGGCAGTTTGGAACTCTGTTGTTAGCGATTCAACAGAGGATAGGTCATTTTTACACACTATGCGCCTCAGTGTTCGGTGGCCCCCCTCTGTGAGTATGCATGCTGTACCACTTTGTGGCTAATCTGGTGTCACTCTTAGACACTACCACTTCACAATAATAGCACCAACAGTTGACCAGAGCAGATCTAGCAGAGCACAAAGTTCACATACTGACTTTTGGCAAAGGTGGCATCCTATGACGAGGCCACATTTAAAGTCACTGAGGTCTTCATGATGATTTTTATGATTATGTTTTTCAATGGAGATTGCATGGCTATGTAATTGATTTTATGCACCTGTTAACAATGTGTGTGGCTGAAACACCCAAACTCAAGAATATGGAGGGATCCCCACGTACATTTGGACATATGTTATATATATGCAGCACATTCTTAGTCTAAATTAGCTTTTACATACTTATGTTCCAGTCAATGACACTACTGTGTTTTCTGACCTTTAACACTTATAGTCTCCACCAACAAACAACTTCTGAACATAAATATTATTATACTGAAGCCATGGTTTAAATTAACCAATCAAACCTATTATTGAAATTTGTAAAATGCTGCAATCCCTTTACTGCCAGAAGTGACCCTACTCTGTTGGGCTATTGAACAAGGCCCTTAAACTGAAAATTGCTCCAGGGGTGCTGTGCAATGGTTGACCCTGCGCTTTGACCCCCAAAGGTCTTGTGAAAAGACAATTCCCCTCCACCAAAAAATAATACTACTTCTTACAATGGCTGACAAAAGCCTTAAACAGTCTTAACTTTGAAGGACTGAAATTTTCCTGGAGGCCACTTCAGGATATTTTCACTTACTTATACTAATATGACTCATATTGAAATTGAAACTAAGCATCTTTGAACAATTTCTCCATTCCCAAAATAAGTTCCAGGAAAGCATGCTACGTGCAGTGCCTTTGCTTTTGGAGTTGGTAGTAGTGTCACAAAGTAATTTGCTCTTTTGTGTCATGCATCCACCATTTCAGAGTTTACACATTCCCATTATGTGCGTTTTTTCACAGATTCCCAAAGATTCACAGGTTAAGTTAATTGACGGTTTCAAATTGACACAATATCAGGGGCCAATAAGTATCTTGCACATAGTGCTACTGGAATAAGACCCCCGAATATTGAAATGGGGGTTTGAGAAGCCCTCTCCAGAGTTGTATACTACAGACTCTGCATTGTGTTATAGATGGACAGAAACTCCATTTTTTAAAAACACAGATTGTAATCATGCTTTGATTTGTTTGTGCTTCCCTTGTTGTATCCTGCCCATTACAATGTCTCATTTCCTGATTGGTCACCCTTCGTGGAAGAAAAGACATATTGCAACATAGCAGGTATAGAAGACTTGCCTTCCATGTCACTTGTTGATCTGCTTGCTTGTATGTATCTAAATTGTGTTTTTTACAATTTGAATGCTCCATATGTGCACAAAAGGCAAATACTTTCCTAATTGCTACAGTTTTATGGTAAATCCCATGGGTATTGGCATTATCATACCTTCAAAGATCGGTGATTCTGGGTAAGTAGTCTATGCAGTAGGTGGACGAATGCATCATATGCATTGTCACTCATTTGAATGTGGACAGAGATACTTTTGCAAATGATGAGAAAATGCCTAGTGTGGAGGTGAGGTGAGAGGTTTGTGGTGCAGTGCAGTTTTTAAATAAATAATTGCGTACCTGTAAAGTGCAGGCACTGATCTGTTAGGCTGTGCACGAGCATGCTTTGCTCAGGGGATGATTGGGGTACTGGAGTGATAGCCAGATTCACGTGCAAAGGCAAGCAGATCAGTCAGGTGCCTCATTCTCACCTCGGAGGTAGCAGCATGTTACACCTGCACCAGATAAAAGGCTAGATAAAAGAACCTGCACAGCAGAGAGGTGGGACAAAAGGACAGAAAGAAGGAGACACAGATATTAAAAGAGGGGTGAAAGTAGGCAGGATCTAGAGGAGAGAGCCAGTGCAAGAGGAAGGAGGCAGGCAACCAGGAAGAGTCCCTGGAGAGGAGCCTGTGGCCGTTGCTTGAGAGGGGACTAAGAGTCGCTCCTGCTGAGCAATTTGGGGAGCTGGAGTGACCAACTGCTCCAGGATGGCTCCCTCACAAAGGCGAGGATTGGCAGCAGGAGTCATGCCGCAAGGCTGTGATGGCAGCAGGGACCCAATTAAGTCAAAGGGCTGGTTGTGGCTGTCAGTAGATTGTCTCCACTGGCTGCAGGATCCCATCAGGGTTAGCAGAGGAGACGTCGGTTTTAATTAGGATGCACCAGGGTTTGTGAGTTTTGCAAAGAACTACTTCCTGCCTATGATTTTAACTACATTTTTTTATGGAATTATTTAATGACTTTTAACCTCCCCTGTACACTTGGTTTTATTGGCTTATTTATTAACTTTTGGAAGATTTGTATGCTTTGTACTATTTGGTTTTAATAAAAGTGCTGACACTTTTTACATCAACCCTATACTAAGTGTATGTGTCCTCGTTTGCCTGGCCCATCTTGGTACATGACTATCGACAGTTTACAGGTTGAAGAGGCTCCTGGAAGTAACAAGGAAGCATGGAGCTAGCCCGGACCATCACAGGGAGATATCATTTAAATAAAAGCGTAGTTCTATGGATGTAGCCTTAGTGCATTTATGTACAATCATATGAAAAAGTTTGGGAACGCCTCTCAGCCTGCATAATAACTGACTCGACTTTCAACAAAAAAGACAACAGTGGTATGTCTTTCATTTCCTAGGAACAGCTGAGTACTGGAGTGTTTTCTGAACAAAGATTTTTAGTGAAGCAGTGTTTAGTTGTATGAAATTAAATTCAATGTGAAAAACTGGCTGTGCAAAAATGTGGGTCCCCTTGTAATTTTGCTGATTTGAATGCATGTAACTGCTCAATACTGATTACTTACAACACCAAATTGGTTGGAATAGCTCGTTAAGCCTTGAACTTCATAGACAGGTGTGTCCAATTATGAGAAAGGTATTTAAGGTGGTCAATTGCGAGTTGTGCGTCCCTTTGACTCTCCTGTGAAGAGTGACAGCATGGGATCCTCAAAACAACTCTCAAAAGATCTGAAAACAAAGATTGTTCAGTCTCATGGTTTAGGGGAAGGCTACAAAAAGCTATGTCAGAGGTTTAAACTGTCAGTTTCAACTGTAAGGAATGTAATCAGGAAATGGGAGGCCACAGGCACAGTTGCAGTTAAACCCAAGTCTGGCAGGCCAAGAAAAATACAGGAGCGGCATATGCTCAGGATTGTGAGAATGGTTACAGACAACCCACAGATCACCTTTAAAGACCTGCAAGAACATCTTGCTGCAGATGGTAAATCTGTACATCGTTCTACAATTCAGTGCAAATTGCACAAAGAACATCTGTATGGCAGGGTGATGAGAAAGAAGCCCTTTTTGCACTCACGCCACAAACAGAGTCATTGTATGCAAATGCTTATTTAGACAAGCCAGATTCATTTGGGAACAAAGTGCTTTGGACTGATGAGACAAAAATTTAATTATTTGATCATGACAAAAAGCGATTTACATGGCAGAAGAAGAACACCGCATTCCAAGAAAAACACCTGCTACCTACTGTCAAATTTGGTGGAGGTTCCATCATGCTGTGGGGCTGTGTGGCTAGTTCAGGGACTGGGGCCCTTGTTAAAGTCGAGGGTCGGATGAATTCAACCCAATATCAACAAATTCTTCAGGATAATGTTCAAGCATCAGTCACAAAGTTGAAGTTACGCAGGGGTTGAATATTCCAACAAGACAATGACCCAAAACACAGTTCAAAATCTACAAAGTCATTCATGCAGAGGGAGAAATACAGTGTTCTGGAATGGCCGTCACAGTCCCCTGAATTGAATATCATCGAAAATCTATGGGATGATCTATGTCCATGATCAGCAGCCATCAAATTGAACGGAACTGGAGAGATTTTGTATGGAAGAAAAGTCACAAATACCTCCATCCAGAATCCAGTCACTCATCAAAGGCTATAGGAGGCGTCTAGAGGCTGTTGTTAGATTTGCTAAAGGAGGCTCAACTAAGTATTGATGTAATATCTCTGTTGGGGTGCCCAAATTTATGCACCTGTCTAATTTTTTTATGATGCATGTTGAGTATTTTCTGTTAATCCAATAAACTTAATGTCACTGCTGAAATACTACTGCTTCCACAAGGCATGTCTTATATTAAAAGGAAGTTGCTACTTTGAAAGCTCAGCCAATGATAAAGATAAAAAAAAAATCCAAAGAATTAAGAGGGTTTCCCAAACTTTGTCATACGACTGTACTTATGTATATATGGGTGTGTGTGTGTGTGCGTGCGAGAACTTGTCTTTGTCACCTCACCACCCTTTCCAGGACTACTTATGTCTTCCCCTTGTCAATGAGGATTATTTAAAGTATACATTTCAAATTGGAAATAAGTGGGTAATAAAATGGATATAGCTGTATTTGTATGCAACTTTCAGGTAAGGAAAAATGATTTCCCTTAGCCTTATTAATAATATAGGCCTGTCAACATTCTCAGTTGTCTTGGGATACATAAATTATATTTATTTTGACTTTCTGCAAATACTGATGCACTGAAATAATTGCATATTGAATGTTCAATCAGCATATTGATATTATTTGTTCTTTTGCATATCAATACCATTAATAAATGAGAAATAGTGAAAGTGGACAAAATATCTAAATATATAAAACCAGTTGCACAATGGCATAACTTGCTGTTATATTGAAAACATCAGCTGAATAAGAATTGGAAAGCTTGAATGTTTTAGGCTAAGCTTCTTGGTCTTTTATAAAACATTTCATTTTTGACACTCTTCAGTAATTATTTGTTGACTGATGTGAAAAACAAAAGGGTAAGTGGCTTGGCGGGGAGCCACAAAATGATGTAGTTCACACTGTAAATTAGAAAAAAAAAGATATATGTTTGTGTTTCTTGTATATAATTAACCGTTTATTTTGTTCTGAATAGGCATGAACAAGAGAGTATTTTGACAGAGAAACTATCCACCATTGAAGATTTGCATTGCAGATTAAAAGCCAGCATTGAATCCGTTCATCTGCTTAACCAACAGGTAAATTCTCCTTGCCTCAGTTACTGCAGTGGTTAAATGGGAAAAATGATAGCATCATCTAAACTCTGAGGTGGGCCTTGGCATTTTTCATTCCGGATTGACTGTCAATAGAGAGAAAAAAAACACTTATCTGATATAACTGAACCATTTTTTCTTTCCAAATAAATGCCTGTTGAGGAAAACAATGAAGAGGCTTTATCAAGGGTAGGCAAGCTATTTATATGTGACAGCATTTTGGAAGTGATACTGTGTAATGAAAACTTTAGGTATATATCCAAGACTTGTATCAGATTGCTTGAGCTTCTCACTGTTCTTAAATTCGATAGAAATATCACTTGTTTTGGATGCATATTGTGTAAATGTCAGCTAAACTCAGAGGTGCTGCTGGTGCCAGTAGACTAATACATATTTGAAGCCAATGTCACTTGATAGTTGGATTCCATTGTGCAGATTATACCTATACCTCTGGGTCTCTACTGTTCTTTAGATTAATATCTATGTTTTCATCTTGCCTAATATTGTATATTTACTGAACAGTGTAGTTTAGGTACAGTATATGGTGTGCCAGCAGTAGATTGCTGACACATTTGTGTGTAGTCTGTTTGCCTTTTTGCCAGGCTTTAACAAAAAGCTATAAATTAAAATAAAAGCATGTCTTGCATATGCACAAAATGTGTCATACATATCTCAGTCATCTTTGTGTCTGTGTTCTCTGATTGCACTAATTATAAAGTTTATATCTATTGAATGCCCTAAATTTTGTTGCAGATGTAACAAAATTTTCATTCTTTGTCACAATAGTCCTTTGTCTAGAGAAAATGATAGAACTAAGTAGTGATAGTGACTGATCACAGAGTGAAGCCCCAGGAGCATAGAGCCGCTATAAAAAGCTCTAGGAGGAAGTCATTATGCTGTTGAGGGAATAAGAAAGTGAAGTCGGAGACTTGTGAAATGTTCTCATTATAGGTCATCTCAGTAATTATCTGACACCTACAGATGGAGTCACTTCTTAATCAAAAGAATGAATCATTACTGATATTGATTCAGACTAAGATGTTTGAAATAATGAGTCCACTAACTCAAGTATAAATTTAGAGGTAATTTCAGCAACTTCTGTGCTGACGTTTCAGTCTAAATAATAATGAAATGTCTTACTTCATTTCAGTGTAATGGTAAGAAAATGACCATGGCAGTTTGGGCTAAATTGCCCCTGCCTAATCTGCATATATATCTGTACTTGAGTAAAGTCGCAAAGAATTTAAGCTTCCTGTTTCTTCTCTAACTGTTTTAACCACAATTGACATAACTGTATATAACTAAATGTATAATGTTGTTTTTATATTGTTTTATTTTTTTTATATTGCTGTAGACTTTTTATAGTAGCTTAGGTTGGTTTTAATTAAATTTGAGAAAGCACATTTTATTTTGTTGTAGAAACTACATTTATTCACATCAATAAACATTTCATTTGTTTTCAAATGAATGCTAACAGTAAGTGCCACAGAAAGATGGTATTCTTAACTTTGGTCATGTTGTCCTGATTTTTTCTTAGATTGAAGTATAACTTTTTAGTATAGGTTGTTTTATTATATAAATAAATAAAATGCTAAATACCATTTTATTGACAAGCATTTTATATAGGGAAGTTTCAGTCACATATACTATATGTATAGGATCAGGGCACTGGTCAGGTTTTTACAAAATAAAAATGGTTTTCTTCTTCATCTCATCTGTATTCCATGCTAACAGGGGAGTTGAAGGAGAGAAAGGATTAGCAAAGCAATCTGGCATAATAGATTTCACTATGGGTTGTGGTTGGCCAGTGGCTTTACAGCATTTCTGAGCTGTGAGGTAGCAAGCTGTAAACATTTCATTTTGTTTCAGTACTTTCATGGTGGTAGAACTGTGGCCTGGCACTCCCAAGATATAATTTTTCTTTACTCTTATGCTGACATAGGAAATACATTGAATGAAGAATCTTTGGGCAGGTTAAATTTTAAAGCCCTAACCAAAAATAAATAATAATGATATTTCCACTGCAATAGTACTTGACACATAGTTAGGGACATTAGGGTTTCACAGAACCAATATGGAAATAGAAAGGTGTTTGTTTACATGCTGAAACTAGAAAGATGCTTAGTTGATCATTTTAATTTTCGTATATCTTGTATTGTCATGTCTGAACTACTAGCAGGAGTACCTGGCTGCTGCATTTGATTCAAAATGGGGTGGCATGTCTGATGTTCCACCAGCTGGAGCGAGCATATGTCACTCCTTCTTTTAGATCACTTCATTGGCTCCCTGTAGCAGCACGTATTAAGTTCATATCCTTGATGCTTGCCTACAGCATAGTCAGTTGATCAACACCTCTATATATATATATATATATATATATATATATATAAATATAATATAATATA
>JANRMT010062820.1:8058478-8103898 GCA_026402145.1 Polypterus bichir lapradei
ATATATATAGTAACAAAGGCACTATATAGGCACCTGACCCGACACGGAGGCACGTATAAAAATAAACAAACTTTTTTTTTTCTTCACCTGTGCGCGCACGTCTTCCCCGTGACCCACAAGCAATACACAGTCCAAAAGCACCAAACCAACACAGCAACAGTTTTCTCCCTTTTACCACTACTCCTCCTGAAGCTTAGTCCTCCTTCTCCCGAGAAGGTTGGTGGCTGGCCCTTTTTAAAGCCCACCCGGATGCGTTCCAGGTGTTTGACTACCTGGTCCTAATTGCACTTCTGGGTGGAGCTGAAGATTTGTCCAGCCGTGCTGCTGACTCCATACAGCTCTCCCTAGCGGCCATTCAAGCTCCAAACCAGGCTGCGGAGGACTCCATCTCCCGTGGAGCCATGCGACAGGCTGGGGGATCATCGCCGGCCAGGGAGGCTGCCACCAAGTGTCCCGGGGGAGGTATTGAGCTGCCCATGGTTGCTCCCCCGGAACAGATGCAGCAGGGGCTTCCCTACATACATACATACATACATACACACACACACACACACACACACACACACATATATATATATATATATATATATATATATATATATATATATGCATACATATATATGTATATACACACATATATATGTGTATATATACTAGCAAAATACCCACGCTTCACAGAGGCGAATTACTGCCTTAAAATTTTTATTAAGAAGAAAAGTAAACCTTTTTAAACTGAGGGAAAATATACCAATAATTATTTGTTAAGGATTTCTTTGCATGCCACGTTGTCAGTTCGGCCCTCCGGTTGTAATATGACCAAGCTGTGCGCTGAGCTTACTCTTGAGCATGCAACGTACAGTTGGCCATGTGAAAAGCAATCTTGCCTCAAATCTCACAGCTTGGATTGCTGCTGTCATAATCGGTTTGAGTTTCATGGTTTGTTTCAATTACGACAGTATTTGCAGGACTTGTTGTGTTGAAGTGACATTCGGCATCTGTCAAGCGTTGTAAGCATACATCCGGTTTCATCGATAACTTCACATCCAGCTTTTGAGAGTTTAAACATTCATAAACATCAAAATGTCCACTACTCAAATCATCACCTGTGAATCTAAGATGTTTAAGAGGCATTGTCGGTTGTCCAAAGGAGTAAAATATTTGGCCATTTCGGTACACTTGAAAGTGACAACCGAACAATTTAGCGGCAACCATCAACTCACATGCAGAACCATAGGTGAAGGGCTTAAGCATTTCACTCTTATAGTGCTCCTGTGTAGTATAATTATCTCCTGTACCGTCATCAGTCCACACCTTGAACCTGTCCCAGTCATTCAATATATAAGACACAATGTTCCTCCGGATATCAAGAGTGAGCCTGATATGGCCGTGCAATATGTAACACAGAGAATGGAAAAGGCAGGCGCCATCTCCGGGCATGGAAACCACTCGGTAAGTGACAGTTCTTTGATCGATGGTGATCACCTCGATAGACATGTTAATGGGGGTACGGTTGGAACGATAAAGGAAATAGGTACCTGAACAATGTAAACTAAGTCTAAAATACCTATACAATAACTATAATCATAATAAACGAACAATAAAACAGCGAATTAAATAAAAAGGCTGCAGTTATCAGCAGGGAGACGTGAATACGTGGCGAAGCAAGGAAGGGAATGAAGAGACCGGAGCGACGGACGGCCTTATTTAGGCAGGCAGCCAACAACGTGGGAGGCGTGGGGATGGGGGACCCAACGCTGCCTCACACGGTGACCGAGCTGCAGGCTATGGACGTATATATGTACGTAAGTAGAATTCAGTTAGCGTTGGGAACCCGCGTACCAAATTTCTTGAAGATGGGCCTATAGGTAACAAAGACCATTGGAAAGTTCAATTTTGCGGCCGACAGTGGTGTCATACCACCGAAATAAGTACATACATCGGTTTCGGTTAGCGCAGGGAAGCCGCCTACCAAATTTCGTAAAGATGGGGCTATAAATAAGAAAGTTTAACATGGCGAACGTTGTCGACCGTTATTGACCGTTATGACCGTTACACGTAGAATTTCTAAATGAAACCTGCTTAACTTTTGTAAGTAAGCTGTAAGGAATGAGCCTGCCAAATTTCAGTCTTCTACCTACACGGGAAGTTGGAGAATTAGTGACGTTGGAAAGTTTAATATGGCTGCTGACATTGATCATACCACCGAAATATGTATGTACATCGGTTTCGGTTAGTGCAGGGAAGCCGCCTACCAAATTTCGTGAAGATGGGGCCATAAATAAGAAAGTTTAACATGGTGGATGTTGTCGACCATTATGACCATTACGCATAGAATTTCAAAATGAAACCTGCTTAACTTTTGTAAGTAAGCCTTATGGAATGAGCCTGCCAAATTTCAGCCTTCTACCTTCTATATATATATATATATATATATATATATATATATATATATATACAGTATATATATATATATATATATATACACATGGAGACACTCCTTCTGAACCACTCAGGGCTGCTAAGGAATGGTGTCTGGTGATGCCTCCTCTGCATGGCATCAGATCTCATTCCAGACTCTTCTCTTGTGTAGCTCCTAGCTTATGGAGTGAGCTGCCAGCCTCCATTTGAACATCTTTGTCCCACAATGAAGTGTCTGAAGGCTCTATTGTTAGGTAAATTTCTATTTAAGTGATATTCACTGCTTCTGTAACCTAAGAATTGTAACTCACTTGTATTTTGTTCTGAGCTCTTCACTTTTGAAGATAAATTTTTTAACCTTGTTCTGAGAAGTCAAAAGTCAAGCAAAATTACACCTTTTTTTAGCTAACTAAAAATATTACAATATGTAAGCTTTTGAGACAACTCAGGCCCCTTCTTCAGGCAAGATGTAATACAGAAACTGACATTCCCTGTGTTTATATAGACACAGGACAGATACAGCATTGGAAAAGCTTTAATTGAGACATCTTAGATGTTAAAAATTAATAGACCTCATTTAGCAAGAGAGGAGAACAATGTATTGTCAAGATCTTTGGATAAGATAACTGTCCAACAAAGACTTTTGAAGTTTCTGATGATTTTTTCCTTACAATGTGGGTCTGTCGTCAGTTGGTCTGTGTCAGTCCGAGAGATGCAAACAATCCTCATATCTGGCCGTAAAACTCTAATCTCTGTTTAAACCATGTTGTAATGTGTTAAATTTTAGCATGAGTTGAACTTCCCATTCTTTTCTCTCTTGCTGTGTTCTGAAGTTGCCCATAAGCAATGTGACGTCTCCCAGTGTCCATGGCTGTTGAAGTGGGCTGCTACAGGAACATCTGTGTTGCCATGATTCATGTGGAACTTGTGTAAGTTCATTCTTGGGCGGAGTGATTGTCCAGTTTCTCCCACATAGAGTACAGTGATGGGAAATTTCATACAGAGAATTAGGTAGACCACATTGACCTGCAGGAAAATAATCCCTTTATGCGATGTTCCAGTCGGCAGTGTGGTATAACTACACAATCTGTATTATAAATGTAAGGACACATTTTACATCTTTTCTGTAGGCAGAGAGATGTGCCATTTTCTGTTGGTTCACTTAGGGAGCTTCTGACAATTAGTTGCTGCAGGTTTGATGGTTGTCTATATGCCAGGAGGGGAGGTTCTGGAAATACATTTTTAAGCATTTCATCAATGTTTTGCATTGGCTGAAGTTCTTTTATAATTTTTTGAAATGCTTTAAGGTGTGGGTTATATGTGACAACAAGGTGGATGCTCTTCTTGTTGTCTTAGTTTTTATATTCCACAAGATTGTCTCTGGGTATGGCATTAGCTCTTCTTATTCGAGTGTCTGTTGTTTTGGGGGCATAACCTTGTCTGATGAAATTTTGTCTGTGCTCCTGCAGTTGTTCATCCCGGTCTGTCAGGTCAGAGCAAATATGGTTGTAACGTATTGCTTAGCTGAAAATAATGGAGTGCCTTATATGCTTAGGGTGGAAGTTATCACTTCTCAGGTAGGTCCGTCTGTCCGTCAGCTTGTGAAAAACAGAAGTTACAAGGGTGTTATCGTTCAGTTGAATGGTGGTGTCAAGGAAGCCGACTTCTGTTTTTGAGTAATTAAGCTTCAGCCTTATGTTGGGGTGGAAAGAATTACATTCATTATGAAACTGGAGGAAGTCCTTCTCATTGGCAGTCCAGATTATTAAAATGTCATCTATGTAACGGAGGTACAACATTGGTTTTAAGATGCACTTTGGCATAAAATCTTCCTCCAGTTTTGCCATAAATAGGTTTGCATAGTGAGGTGCACACTGACAGCCTTTTGCAGTCCTTGTAACCTTGTTTTGTAACACTTATTCCCAAACAGTCCACCAGAGTGATGTTTACTTGTTTATATTGACTTCTTTTGTTACTTAGTTGCTTTAGATAATATTATTTGTTCAGCAAATAAATGTTAATGTAATATGTGTCATTTTTACTTCATTTTCAAGTTATCTGCTTTTTATGACCACCTGTTCCATTTATTTTTTACATGTTGAATAGGGATTTAAAGACCAAGTAATCCATTTCTAACATTTGTTTTATCTACATTTTCATAATGTTCAAAATTGTTTGGCATTCTCCTGTAACACTATTTTGTTTTCATTTGGGTGCCACCATTTGAGGATTTTTTTTGATGGTTGGTATGCTGTTAGGGAATGAAAGATATACAGGTCAGCATTCCTGGTTGTGTGATATTGTAGATACAAATTAAAAAGACTTGTCAGTGTTACTTTTAGTTAATTTGTCTGTCTGGTTAAAGACTCTCTGTGTGTGTGTTTTCATGATAGAGACTTTGGCTTAGTGTTTGAGCTTAAACGTCACAGTTTGATTTGTTGGTATCAACCTTGGCTTGCCTTTTTGACTCAGTTTCTCCTGGTCTTTCATTAAAAAAAAAAGGATCTGTCTTTACCTTCAGGTGGCAGAACAACATAATTATGCCAAGTCATGAATTATAATTGAATTGAATGAGAGATGATCGTGATCAGTTTGTGGAAAGCCCTGCAATACATCTCCGCTTGTATGGCTTAAACAAACCCCTGAATCTTCCCCCAAATCAACGTTTGACAGAGATGAATCCCACCACCACAAACAACACAATGATTGGCCACTGTTTCTCAACATTTACAGGTCACGAAAAAAATGCTAAAATTGGAACTCAAGGGAAAATAAGCTTAAGAACCACTGGATTACACACCTACAGTTCCTACAGAAAATATTCGGACCTCTTCACTTTATATATTTTTTGTTATGTTGCAGCCTTGAGCTAAAACGTATGAATTTATTTTTTCCTCTCATCAAACATCACTCAATACCCAGAATGACAAAGCATAAACAGGAGTTTAAAGTTTTTTGGAAATTTATTAAAAATAATAAACTGAAATACCACACTGACCCTTTGGTGTGGTGAGGTTTTCAATCCCATTGCTAAGACAATTGACCTTTGGCTCCTCCAGCGCATCCCATTCTATTGATCATTGTTGAGATGTTTCTACACTGTGTTTGGAGTCCACCTCTGGTCAGTTCAACTGATTATACATGATTGGGAAAGGCATATACCTGTCTATAAAAGGTCTCATAGTTTATAATGTGTATCAGAGCAAAAATCAAGCCATGAGGAAAAGGAATTATCAACAGAGGTTACACTCAGGATTGTGTTGAGGCAAAGATCTAGACATTATGGGGTATTGAGTGTTGCATGAAGTGGGGAAAAAATTAATTAAAATAATTTTAGCATAAGGATGCAGTATAACAAAATGTGACAAAAATGAAGGGCTCTGAATACTTTCTGAAGGTACTGTGTCCCTTGCAACCAAGTTAGCACTATTCTCGCATGCAAAAAACTCAGTACAAGTCGGAGCAGGCCCTACAAGGCCATTCAAGACATGTAGGCTTCGTTATTAGTCCACTGTAGAATTATGCACACACATGTCAAACTCAACATCAACACCAGTCAGAAATGTTGCTGACAGCTTTAATGGCAACCACACCATAATAAAAAAGGTGCAATTAAGAAATGTTTCTTTTTTGCTGGAGATGTGCAGCTGGTCTTTGTTTGGGGGCTATTTTTATCAGTCAAAGTGATCCATTGTAGGGTACATACACCACTAAAGTAGGCTTACTTACCTAAGTGCATAATAACATAGATATATTGTTCACCATCATAGGATATCTGATTGGTCAAATCTTGTATAAATTTTAAAAAGGAGCTGTTGTGCCTGGTAATTAAAGATTGTATACCAAAAATATAGGGTATCCTGTAGGAGGTTCCACTGAGCCCAAAACCCCCAGACACAATTGCACCACAGCAGTCCTACTTCAACTAAAGTGCTTTTAATTTAAATAATACGGGCCTCTTTTGTTCACAAACTCTTTCTATTCTTTTTTTTTTTCTCTTTTTTTCTCCACCTCTCCTCTCTCCTCCACACCTGACTCCCAACTCCCTCTGAGTCGTGTAGACGGCTTTCTTTTAATTCAGGACCCAGGATTGCTTCCAGTGCTTAATCTATTGCCTCCTGGAAGCAGTTCTGGGTCAGGCAGGACAACAATGGTTCTTGTAACATCCGTATCCAAGAGCTCCCCCTGGTGACCCCCCATAGAACCCAACAGGGCAGGCCCATCAAACCACAACTCCCATACTGGGGCTTGTCAGACACAATGCTGCCACCCAGTGTATGTGGAGATGCTCTGCCCATAGCAGGCAGTCGACCACTGTGCTGATCTCAAGGTTCCCGCGTCCATCCCGGCTGGTGCTCAGTGATTTTAAGGATGTCACTCCTGATGTAGCTGCTGTAACATCCTTCCACCTCCGTGTCCTGGCATAGAAAGGAAATATCGCTCCCTCCCTGGCCTTTCATTATCAAGGCCTCCTGGCTAGGTAAGGGAGTGGTGGCCTTATGGGCTGGGACACTAGTTTGTCCATCTCAGCAGCTATCAAGGATCTATGTGTAAAGAAATATGCTGTGTAAAATCTCCATACATTGCTAGCTTCAGAAATTAGTCACTAAAATGTAAACAATTAAAGAATAAGTTGGGATGCTTAGATCAGGGCTAGTATGCAGGACTATCCTGGAAAATATGGAATGTCTGGTCATCTTCCAAATTTTAATAAAGTACCATATGCTAATCCAAAGTTTCAGTTTGTCACCAAGACAGTGGTTGCCCTTCTCACTGCAGGCTTCAGAGTTGTCAACTGACCCTTCAGCAAATGGTGCCATTTTATTTCTGGTACAGTAGTGTGTCATAAATAATGTGACAGAAGTAATTTAGTGGTATCAAGCAAAACTGGGAAAGCTCTACAGAAAACAGCTCATGAACACTTGAAATAAATTTTCCCACACTATTGCATCAATAAACCTGGTTTGAGGTTGATTGAAGGACACTTGGAACACAGTAATGTTACAATCAACGTCAATGGAAACTCCGTTATAATATACTGGATTAAAGTAAAATTCAAAAAAAGTTATTTCTTAGCTGAATATTCAGTCTTTGAGGGGTATGTTTGTTAGTTTAATTCTCCCTGTCAACACACCTTCTCCTGCCAGCAGAGGCCCATCCACAAACAATTTATAAGAGCCCACTTCACTCTAATGCCTTACTGCATTTTCTTGTTTGCTCTCCTGATTTTGACCTGAATGTACTTCCTTCCTGTTTTGGGATTTGAATCCTGTTCTTGACAACTGCCTAACCTGCCCCTTATTCTTTTTTGCTTCTGACTTTTTTACTGACCCTTTCCCTCTTGACCAAATCACTGTGTTCTCTGCCGGCTGTCTGATTATTCTGTGCCACTAGCGATTGTCCTCGGAATGTCCAAATGAATTGAAAATGTCAGAGTGAAAGACTTTACATGACATAACCTCTGCTATCAGCAGCTTGGTGCATTTAAAATGTAATATGATACTTCACTGTTTTTAGATGATCTTAATATTTTGTTAGACTATATGTTTATGAACCACCTATTAATGTCCATTTAAACGTGTAATAATCTTTTTTTGATCAAAAGCACATTACAAATGGGGTTGTGTTACACAGCTTCTGTTTAAAGGTAAAATGTTTGCTTTCTTCAGTCTTTTGTTGTACTCCTTCCCGAGTCTAATATCCTTGAAGCTTTATATTTCCATCAGCTCATTATCTTGGAATGCCATTGGCCTGCACCTCCTTACTGTACTCTTATTTTATAGCCTGGCCTGTGCAGCACACAATGTATTATTACTTACTTCAGAATTTCATTTCATATCAAAGAGAAGCATTGGCATGCTCAGTTTACAATAGTCTTACAGCACCTCTTCATCACATTGTATGAAATGAATGAATGCAGAACAATGCAAATTCATAAATCTATTGATATCACTCACTACTTCTGGCCACAGTAATAACATCCAGGGCTGCACTCTAATTTAAACATTAATATGTCACATATGCTGTGACAAAACTCCAGGAAATGGGTCAGAGGTTTTGTTAGAATAACTTTATTAAATGCTCTTCCCAACACTGGAACTATCAAATAGGTGGCCATGATACTGCCTCATATACTCTGTAATAATACCATATAATGGATTTGTCATTCTGTAAGAAACTGTCCTTGATTAGCCTTTGAAAAAGATAGGTGGGGTAAAAGAGCCATTAATTTAGTAGCTCTGAGGTTAATCTTCAGTAAATTTATAGGAGCATGATGCAAGTTGAGTTCAAAGATGGTTGTCAAGAAATGTTATGATTTATACAGTATACAGGTTCCTAAAGCCAGTGGTTCTGTATATGATATTGATATCAGTTACACATTATCTTATTACCTGATGGGCAATGTCAGAAACTAATTAGGTAGACAGACAAGTGAGGCAACATAATAACATAATAGTCTTAAACTAAATATTGGGTTGTGGATAGCCAGAACCAGTTCCAGTATCATTAGGCATATTACAATATCCATCCTTAGATGGGGTGCTAGATATTCTTGGACTCGGTATCCCCCGACATGCATGCCCAGTTGCAGCCTGAAGGTCCATCACTCCTAAAACTACAAAATGGTCAGACTATTCTTGCTAGGGGCCCATTAATATTGGTTGTTCTCTAGGGGACATTATGTTCTTCCATGCCCTCTCCCTGATTGTCTGCCACTATCTCAGCAAAGAGCCAAGCTTGCTTCACTCTTGTTGAATTACTTTCCCTGTACCATCTTTGATATATTGTCTCACACTCAAAACCAGCCATGGACAGTGGTATGCAATGATGTCCTTTTACTGCCAGAACAGTACCCAGTCTCTCTCTCTCCCTTCCGTACTTTAGAGGTTTTTTGATGGGATTGACTACTTCCATCTGGCACCACTTTAATGCACAGGGAATTTGCAGCCTCTAACCAGATGGATACCCAATCACAAGAACTTGCTTTTTTATTGCCTTGAAAGCACAATTCCTGCTATTGGATTTACCTTCACTACACTACATGAGGTTTTATTGCTTCTTGAATGAGGATAACGTCATAGAATATCACTCTATTGTAGATGCTGACATAATCTCTTCTGTTTTTTTATAAAGATGGCCCTACTTCATGATTTGTCACCAAAGATAAATAAACCACAGCTCATCTGTTAAGTACAGAGCAGGATTTTAGCCTTGAGCAACCAGTAATGGGCCTAACTCTGTGTCTTGAGGATTGTTGCGTATCATGACAGCCAGATGTGCTGTGGTTTTACAAGCTTTCACTTTTCCACTCCCACTTTAACATGAAACTCTGTAGTCTGTAAAGGGTATTTTTTATGTACAGGCCTGCATGACACTGTAGTTAGCCTGAAGGAAGCGGCAGACTGCTTTTATTACTCGATACTTATTGGTGTTTAGTGCTTTAAACTATGGAGATAAGACTTCACTGTATGACTCTAGTGCTGATATTTTTACAGATGAACAAGTAGCCTTTCTTCTCTTTCCCATTCTCAAAAAATGCTCCTGCACAAATAACAATGTCTTAAAAGTGACTCTGTGGCCTTGTGGTTCACCCCTCATATCCCTCTTCTCCGCCCTAAGGTAAACTTTGTTTTCTCAGCACTCAAAGGATGGTCATTACAAGAGATTGTAGTGTAATATAGCATCATCTGTTTTAACCAAGAAACTCACAATGACAGCTGGCAACAGTTTACATTTGCAGGTGTCAGAAACACAGGACATTGAAGTGACAAGGCCACATAAGCCTTCCTGCAATTCCAGTCCAACCTAAGAGCACTTGTAACTTCTTTTAAGCACTAAATCAAATTGGTAGAGGGCAATTAAGCACCACCTTTCTTTTACAGCTTATTCCTCATGTTTAGAAAGCAGAATTGATAAAAGGGGGTGAGTACATAGGTTGGTGACCTCTATGTGATCATGGCTGGTTGTGCAGCTACCTCAATCCACAGTTACTGCATTTTGCGTACCATTTGTTTGAGCATTTCCAAGACAGCCTGCACATTCGTCTAGTCTTCCATTTCCTGCAGGATTCCCCCAACTGCTCCACTGTAAGCAAGAAGAAAAAAACATCAGACAGAAAGTTGGAGCATCATTCACTATCCTATTTAATTGTGGTGGTGTATTGAAAAATGAAGCAAAGGCTATAGTAACACAGATGTGTTCCCCTCCTGAGCCATTCTACAATTAGCAAGGACTACCTGTTTGAATGTCTTTTTAATGGTGAGAGAAAAGAAAAGACTGGACAGGAGGTGGGGTTTTGGTGATGTCAAAGGTCTTCTGATTAGTTAGCTTCTTCTGGGCCAAGAGTATAAGAGAAACATTGTTATGCTGCTGTGATACTTTCAGATCCTTTCCCCATGTGCCCTTCAAATTTTCCCCTGTTAAAGACAGGCACACATCTCTCATATGACAACATGTGCGTAGTACCCTTAGTGCTGTAAATGGCCCTTTCGTATGTTTTAATATTTTTATATGCAGAGAATGAATAGGCAAAGCTGTGTGTTTACCTGCTGGGAGTCTTATGGGTATGTAATCTTTTTATGAAATTGTTTGCAACTGTCTAAAAGGTCTTGAAGTTGGATTGTGACATAGTCTACAATCCTTTTTCTAGTCAAAGCCAAATAAATCATACCTAATTGAATGATGTTTTTAAAAAGTGTCTTGTTCTTAAATGTTAGTCTATATTGTTTTAGGCAAAGTTTGGACATGAGTTGAAAATTGCATTATTCAAATTGACACCATCAGTCAAATGCTGTTACCGACAACCATATAGCAGCAGCCATTAAAACGATACAAAAAATGTTGGTATGCATCAAGAAACATTTTACCAAATAGCAGAGTGATGACATCACAAATATAACAATACAAATAAATAAGAATCATATTAATAACACATTCACAAATTCTAAAGAAAAAACACATCGAATACCATCAAATATGTTCCCTGAACAGCATCAAGTTGTGGGTCCTGCAATAGGCACCATTCAGGTTCCTGCCTTGAATCCTGTGCCGGTGGGATAAGCTCCAGCCCCTATGACTCTTGTCCTATAATGAATGGATCGATGCCGGAAACTGTACTGGACCTCCAAGACTAAATGTGTCACTGAGATGGGCCATGTCACACAATTCGGTTTGTTAATCAAATATAATTATTTATAGCCCTGTTTTAATATAACAAATTTCCTCCTGGGTACAAATAAAGTTCTATCTAGCTAATCTAAAAGAAATACATGTACCTGGGGCAGAAAGATGAAGTGTGACATTGAGACTCTGGTAAGCCTGCTGCTTCATTGCTGTGTGTTTGTGCACACATGAGCCTATGGTCAGGTGATATGGTGGTCCATGCTAATATAATACTACAAATAAAAGAAGGGTTATCATTTTGTAGTGGAGCCTCAGAGTGTTAAAAATTTTGGGAAAGATATAAAAAGGGAGGCTTAATAGAGTGTGAGAGAAACTTGGCCGTTTGAAGCTGGTTTGGCATGCATGCATAAGACAGAGGGTCTTTTTTAAACATAGAGTTCTAGGGGGGGAGTATGTGGCCTGCATTATGGAGCAAAGGTATTGGTATACATATAAAACTGGATAGAAAATGGGGTCTTTGTGCTGTTACTGTCCTATTAGTGGAGTACACCCTAGGGGAGCTAAAACAGGGAAGCCCTAAAACAGTATTTAGCGGCAGCCTTGATGAGCTGTGTGTTCTTTTCTTTTTCAGTATAGTGTCCAAATCCTTTAATTCTTTTTTTATTTATTTTTTTCTGGGAGAAAGGTGGAAGAAAAAAAGGTTGTTTCATAATTTTTATGTTTATCTTTTTGCTATTTGTGTGTTTTTTCAGGGTTAATAGGACTGTGTATTTAGTTGATGACAATTCGTTTTATTTAATTTGTGTTTTAATTCACAGTAAATAAAGTCTTGCTATTGCTTCGCTATATCTTTTTGTCTGTGTCCTTCCACTTCACTACTGCTTGGTTCATGAACTACTAGATACACAGGGTTCAAGGCATAAGGTATTACAGTATCCAATTCTTTTGTCAGTAATTAACAGGGAACACTTTAAAACAAAAAATTCAAAATATATAGTTTGAAAAGCTATGCCAGAATTAAGCAAGTCGTAGTATGTTTATGGACTATAGTGTTGCTTTGGCCATTTTTACTGTTTTTATCGAAGAATTCAACAATATGTTTAAATTGGTACAAAAACAAATATCCAAAGTTGACTAAAACTGTCTATTTTACATGAAATACTTTATCATAAATTTCAATGAGTAGCCGTCTTGGCCCATGTAAGAGAAAACCTTATCCCATTAAGTCTCCTTCAATATTTTTGTCACAAGCACAATGTTTTGTAAAGTCTGCCCCCTCATTTTAAATTGGTAGAGGTGTTATGCATGTAGATGCCTTCATGCAGTGAGATATTTAATAAGCCACACAGGGTATAAATTAGTTTGTTAACTTGAAGGTGATTTAAAGAATCTCATCCTTTTACCTTTTTCACAAGAAGAATATTTTGCAAATCATCCAGCTATATGCAGGGAATAATTTGGTTCAGTTTGGCAGCTTAGCCTCAGGGTTCTTCTTTCTGTTTTCCTCTGCTGTTTTCACTCTGCTCGATCATCCCAGTGCACAGGGCAGGAGGGTTATATTCATTCTAAAAAGGATGTGTTCCTTTTGGGGATGAGAAAAAAAAATCTCAGAGATTAAAGAGGTTCTATAAATATAGTTTGTCTACATTCTTTGTAAAACAGATTTTGCTACTTTACACAGACTTTGGACATGTATCACACATTCTAGTTTTACTATCTTCATTTTTTTTCTCCCTTGTACTTGTCAAGTCTTGTAAACAGAGCTTGTGCCTCAGACATGTGTATAGCTCTCAGACTGTGCTTGGTCAACCTGAGATGTTTAATCCACACTGGACAGGACATTCTGAAGTTTTGTTTAGGTAGGAGTAACCTGTGTGGAATTGTCAGAAAGTGTTTGCTGCTGCTAAGATATCTGCTAGAAAATGTATTTTCTAAATCCTGGTACTGGTAGGCCGCAGTTCTTACAGGTTTCTGCCTTCATCAGACAGACTTCTCCATTTAATTGATCATTTATAATCCGATGAGTAGCTTATTTACCTGTCTGTGTCCTTACATATTTAAAGTAAAGTAAGAAAGTCACATTTATTTTGAATTCCATCCATTATCCTACACACCTAATCCAGTTTAGGATTGCTGTGGCTGGACTCTGACATGGCAGCATCATATGCCAGGCCCCGGATAAAATCACTATCACTGTGCACATTCATGTATACAACCACAATGGGTACTTTTAGAGTCACCATTTAACTTAACATGTACATCTTTGAAATATAGAGGGAAAAGTCACCCAGACATGGGGAGGAATGTACAAGCTACACAGCAGGGTGGTCCACAAGCCAGTGCAGAGTTAATGTTTGTGTAATCCTCTCTACAGGACTTATTTTCATCATTTATTGATAGCTTGCTTACCTGTGAAACATTTAGAAGTCGCACCATTCTGAACATTTTATTTGTATTGTTACTATCTATATACTCATATGGGGGGTTGGGTGGTTCTTAAATGGCTAAGTGAATAGTACATAATTTAAAAAAAAATGAAACAGAAAACATTCCAGTATAGTCACTTCTCCATGTCCATGGAATCAACCAACCATGGACCAGAAATATTCAGGGAAAAAACATTCCAGAAAGTTTCAAAAAGCAGAATTTAAGTTTGCCTTGTGCCGAGCAAAACACTGAATTCACACGAATGAAGTGACATGTAGGCATATGTAGTGGTGCAGAGAAGGTGGGGGCCGACACAGCTGATGTCACCAGGGATGAGACAAGATCTGCATGATTGACAGATGGGACACTTCATTTAGCTTAGGCCACAAAGTGCTCACCCCTGAGCCAAGACAGTACAGGTTTATAGCTCACCACATCGCAAATCTATGAACTGAGGTGCTTCATGCTGTGAGTCCACAGCAGTTTAGTTTGTCGACAAGGGTGGGGTTTGCACTGTGGACGGGTGAAGTGTAGTGGTGACACAGTTCAGAGAAGTTGAGGGCTGACACAGAAAGAGATCAGCTGACATCACCAGGGAATCGTACCGCTCACAGTGGTCAGAAACGGGTTGGGCACGGCTGATAGAAACAGTGGCAAAGGCTAAGAGGGAGTGTAACGTGATATCTCTCGATGAGAAAGTACAATTCGTAGATCTTTTGAAAAGCGGCATATCACTTGCCGAAGTCATTATTCCACAAACTATGCAGTGTAAAATCTATTTACATTGTATTAGGTATTATATGTCATCTGGAGAACAATTAAGGCTGTACTCTTTGACACACGAGAATCGCAATAAAGACAACATGTAAATGGAGATCTAAGATACAAATTTGGGACCTTGTAATCTATCTATGACACAGTGGTGAATTAGTGAATCAAATCTTAAATGTATTTTAGTAGTGCGTAAGATTTTTGCATATGTAGAATTCCTCAGGAAAGGAATGATCAACATTTGTAAGTGTAGTCTTTACTTTTATAGGTCAGTTATGTCTTGGAATTTGCTGTATGAGATGTGAGCACATGTGCAAACTAACTAATAACTGTTGTACCCTGCATTGCATAAACAGGTTTTATCTAGTTGAATAAAGATCGCCCAGTCTACTGTGTTTATTTACTTCATTCCTTTTACTTCATTGAATTAAAATGGCTAAAAACAAACTGGAGCCAGCAGAATCGGCCACATGTATAACCTGATTAGGTCTGCCATAGTACAGAGTGGGCATAAATGGGAAAAAGATAAAGGCATCCTACTGGCACACAGGAAAGGGCTTGCAGCACATTTGACACCCCACCTCCCAATATCTGGGCATCAACCACCTACATTAGCATTAAACATGGAATAAATTGCAGACTCTGTGTGTTATACTAGCAGACATTCTAGCGCAGGGGTAGCGAACCCCAGGCCTGGAGTGCCGCAGTGGCTACAGGTTTTCATTCTAACCCTTTACCTAATCAGTGACCAGTTTTCACTGCTAATTAACTTTTTCCCTATCACTTTAATAGCCCTGTTAGAAGAGTTCAGCCCTCTGAATTGATTCCTTTCTTCATTAAATGACAGCCAAGCAGAAATGAAATATGAAACGAGCTAACAGATGACCAGCTAAAATGGAGCTTCAAACCCCAATCAATTTCACTTCAATCACTTTCTTAATGAGAAGCCAATTCTTGCTGTTAATTAAACCCGTTATTTAATTCCATGGCTTGTTGCTGCTCTCATTCTGCCACAGCACACATTTCAAAAACTGTTGTTTTTCTGTTCTTTCTAAGAGCACCGTCAAGATGTTTTGGTGACCTGAGAGATCAACCTTACCAAGACCATCACCTCTCTTTAATTTCAGATATTATGTGATGGGCACAGATGAGCTGATCATGTGGTAGCTTATTTTGTGTCTCATTATTGTTTGGCTGTTAATTAAAGAAAAAGAAACAAATATGGAGCCTGAGTCAAGTTAATTAAAAGAAGTAATCAGCAGCAAAGACTGGTCACTAATTAAGAAGATGGTAAGAATGAAAACCTGCAGCTACTGCGGCACTCTAGGCCTGGAGTTCGCCACCCCTGTTCTAGCAGCACAGTACTGGCAAATGACCTTCCATTTCTCTGCAGAATATGCCATAAAAGATGAAAATTAAATCTACCAAATTTTGAGTTGTTGGAATTTGACACAAATTTAAAATTTTTGTGTAAACATTTGCAAGTTGCTGATTATTTATACAAAACATTTACCAACTTACTTGGATTTTAGCATCTCTAGTCAAGATAAACAAAAAGTTAGAGTAAAGTTGTAAACAGAGCATCTTGTTAAAATAATAGTTGTCACTGCAGGGTTTCAGTTTAACGGTGGACCAGGCTCTACCACAGAGAAACTGTGGCAGTAAGCTCAAGTGACAGTTCTATTAGACTAAACAGATTAACATCAGAATTGGGTGGAAATAACACAAGCCTGTGAGCCATCTTGTTTGGTGAAAACAATAGAGGTCAATGATGGCAGTGAGAAAGTGTGAGGAAAGTTTTCGTGGAACACATTAGAGCCCCTGATATCCATTGAATAATACTTGAATGGCAAGGCATATCCAAATATTGTTCATGACCAAGTTCACCCCTTCGGACTACAGTTTATCCACACTCAGATGACAATGCAGCTTGTCACAAAGCACATATTTGTCACGGAATTGTTCCAGGAACATGACGGTGAGTTTTCATTGCATCAGTGAATTTCATGATCCCCAGTTCCCAACTCTATCAAGCATTTTTGAGCTAAGATGGAAATAACTATTCTGTGCAGCTGTCCAATTTGCAACAACTGTCATTTCCAAATGGAACAATTCCTTGCATTTTGCAGAATACTTGCAGAGATGAATTCATGCTGTTCTGAAGGACAAAACGTACAACCTACTACTAGCTAGGCGGATCTAATAAAATGGCACATCACTGTATATGTGCACCTCTCTGCATCAAACATCATACTAGAAATAAAAATTCTAGTGTTACAGAGATACCATTTATGAATAGATTACTAGCAGGTAAAGACACAGAAGCCATATAACAACAATATGGAAGTTCGTATTGCTTTAAGCCCTAAATGTTTTTCTTAAATTGTAATCATGATGGAATTATTAATCAAAATTCATCAGAATATTTATATCTAAAAATGAAGACAACTGTATTTTACAAATTTCTTAGGTACATCATCAGTGTTGTAATCTGAAGTCCTTAGGCATTTCAGATCTTTTAACATCACACCCTCTCTAATACAAGTCCACTAACTGCTCTTCTAACACACAAGTCAACAGATCACAGATAATCTTACTCAGAGTCACTTTAAGCCAGTCTCTCTGCAGGCTACTGAATATTGTGACCTTACTGTTCAAAGAAAATATGCGGTGTTCCTTTACTTAAAGTGTAGTCAAATACATCTATCCATCCATTATCCAACCCACTATATCCTAACCACAGGGTCACAGGGGTCTGCTGGAGCCAATCCCAGCCAACACATGGCGAAAGGCAGGAAACAAACCCCAGGCAGTGTGCCAGCCCACCACAGTGGTCAAATACAATTATTTTTATTATACTATACTTCCCTAGTCCCATAAATACACACGATGTGTGCCTGGCCAAATTCAAATAAATATTTTGGTTGCTTCACCAAAGTAAAATAAATATGGAATCATTTTGCAAGAAACTGAGCATTATCTCGTTGTGTTAGGTACAAATTAAGGTCTAGAAAGGAACACAAATCAATAATCTGATATTATGTTGCGATTCTAGCCCAAGTGCAGAAATAGCATCATCATCCATGAATTTTGTGTTAATCGAAGGTGGCAAGATGGGCACTGGAGACTATTTTGGCAATTACTGGATACGAGCGAAACATAACATGGGCAGAAGTTGATTGCATACACACAGTTACATTCATAGCTTTATACAGTTAATCACATCTGTTGGTTATGGAAGAACTGGAGTACCCCAAGTTAACACACTCAAACATGGGAAGATCATGCAAACTTTGCACTTGGAGCTGTGAGGCAGTAGCAGTATACCCCACAGTAGCGTGACACCCCAGTATAATGCTGACTTGTATTAATTTTATTGTCTTCCCCTCTGTGTAACTTCAAAAATCTTTGTTATCTAAGAAATATTTTATGATTAATATACATTTCTTAACATTTAATTGCTGATACATTACAGCTATATGGTCCAGATGTCTATAAATGTCCTTACTCATTTTGGATGATGTGTGATAATGTTTTATTTTTGTAATTCTATATGCTAAAGAAATTTTTCTGGAAAATTATTTTTCCAAATATTCATTAGTGAAAGAAGTGTACTCCTTGGCTAATTATTTTTGCAATTTCAAAAGAAAAAAGTCACCCAAATTTTGCCAAATATTCTGATTTTGATTAAAGGAGTACTGCATTCGAAAATTATCATATTTTTTTATCTGTTTTTTACACCATGTTTATATTTGTGGTCGTGAAGAATTTTAATCTTATGTTTTTATGAAGAATGAAAATAACAAAATTCTTAAATGACACAAGGGTTGACAAATAATGAACAACAGTGAACACCCACAAAAAAAAATTGAAATTACTGAAGTTGCATATTCCATGTCAGGTATCCTGTCATATACTCACAAAATACGGTAAAATGTTGCTAAACAAAGCTTTTCCGGAAAAACCTCTCTGAACAAAAATGAGGCACTGAAATGAGAATAAGCTTTTGAATTGAAGACCCACCTCCCCCTCATTCATTGGTCAGGACTCCTGCAAAGTAATAATAGCTCATTCATTGGCTAACATGCTGCTTTATGTGACATCAAACCTGCAGAGCGTTGCCTATATAAGTTTGCCTTGAATTTGTTTATATCTGAGGTGCCTCAACAAACAGAAGGGAAATTTACAAACAGCTGATGTAACATCCGGAAGTACTGGATTTGTGGCTTAATATCCAACAAATGAGGGGGGAGGCACAGTTTTTCCAAATATGATTTATTTAGTAGTATTTTAGCTAAAATACACATTTGGAGTATACAACTGGAAACCTGACAAGTGGATAATGCTGCAACATGAGTAACTTGAGATTTATTTTCAGATTTTTTTTTTTAATTGTTTGATTGTTTAGAGTTAGTCATAATTGACATCCATTGTATCAGGAGTTTTGTTGAAATAAACAGGTTTTGTCACTCTTCACTACACAACTCCTGGTAAGTGACAGACGAAACATTATCCTGTTTAAAAAAAAAAAAGTTCCCCTTTTTTTTTCTTCTTCATTAAATGGAGATATGAGTGTGGAGTTTAAACATCTCTTAAACTATTCCTTCTTTCTTTTTTTCCCCCTCTTTCCTAATGAGAAAATATAGCTCCAGTAGCACAAAGCTATATGTAGCAAATCAATTTTGTTGGAATGTTTTTGGGCTTTCAACTCCTCATTGCAGATGTTAGGAGATCAGTCTGGAAAATCACAAGGATGTGTAGATCTGTAAAATCATTTAAGTGCTGTACCGTTATTTCCAAAAGGCTGATAAGCACATGTGATTGAGGTTATGTGTGCATTCATTATAGCAAGAGCCGCAGTGTTGGGGATCTAAGTAAAAATACATTGTGAACATAAGTCTGTTTTTATAGCTTCTGGCAGGATCATGCTTCCTTCATAAGCCACAGACTGATGGGAGCTCTAATGCAGCTTTCATCTCTGTCCAGTTGCTAATGTCAGACATACCACTCGCCCACAACTGCTTGGCCACGTTTGGGTGAAGCAAGGCACTCGTTTCTCATCTTCTTTTTATCACCATCGAAGAAATCAGAATTTGTCTTGAGAACGCCTTTTCTAAATGCAGGTTGGTGGGCCCTCCCATTCTGCAGGACCTGGCCTGATTATATATGACCTCCATCTACAAAGAGGGGTGGTTAAGTAAGGTGGCTACTTAGGAGACCCTCAGGTGCTCTGATTAATTGCTTTTTAAATATTCAGAATGTCCCTGTAATTTTTGCTGTCAGCTTCAAATATGCAAGTCAGTTCCATGTACATTATAATGACTACAATTAAGAAAAATAAAAGCTGATTAAAATTTTTTCCTACAAGAAAGCCTGTCTGAAATTATAAGCTTTTTGTTCTTGAAATATCATTTCATCCTGTAAGTGAGGTACCTGCATGTTTTGGGGTGCAATTAGAACAAATGTATAATCTTGGTTTGATTTATGATTGGATGACACTAATTCTCTTCGCATATTGTCTACCTGTCAATCTTCCTTTGAACACTGGAATTTTGAGTCTGTTATATTATGTATCTCCTCTCCCTTTACAAACTCATTTTTATTTGTTTGTTCCCCTCCCCCCCCCAAGCTTAACGCCCTGAGCAAAGAGAACACTCACCAAAGACAACTCCTGGAGGAGGAACAAGTTAAACGAGAACAGCTTGAGATGCAGTTAAAGACCTGCAGTCAGAACTTTAGTCCCCTCAGGGCGACAGTGGAGTTGAGAACAGAGGAGAAACATCAGCTCAGACCCTTTGAGTCATCCCAGAAGACAGAGACAAGGTGCTCTGACCCCGAAGCCTTTCCAAGCATATGGTCAATTCTTGAACGTGAGCCTAGCCGGACCTCTGGAAGTGAGCTAAGTGAAATCTTAACCAAGAAGGATTTCGAGGACTCGTGGAGGGTAGACTCCCTTGATAAAGCGTATTGGTTCCAGCGATTTGGAGAGGGCACATCGCAGCTAAATGAAATCACGGATTTCTGGTCAGATAAAATAAACGCACTCAATGTGGAAGTCAACCAAGCATATGCGACATCACCGAAGAAATAATTTTCCTCTCCTGGTATATTTTCAGCATTGTACAAGTAGTCCAGCATGCTTAGATTAATGTGAAATGAGGTTTTACTGTCCATTTAATAGTTAACATCAGAACTGAAAGTGGGTTGTATCAAATTTTACAAGTTGGTCATAATTAATGTTTTATTTTTTTCTAACACAACATCAATAGAAATTAATTCCCTGAATTGGAAATCCTTGCTTTGTTTTCAGCTTTTTTTGTTTTTTCTTTTTTTTTTTTTTAGTAATTCTTCTGAACAAGTCTCCAATTTAGCCTTCCTGAGAATGTTTATTTGTGTATATACTTGGCTCAGTAGATTAATTTGCTTAATTTATTAAACAATCCTTGGTCAGTGGCATATATTGCCGTGCTGCGCGTGCATGAAAATGCCAGTGGGTATACAGTCAGCAGGAAATTAGCTGTCATCTCCATCTAGTGATCCTGTGTTCTCATAAATAAAAAAGAGGTGAATCACCTTGTATGTTTGTAGTGCATGCTGATAATGTCATTTTCATTTAAATTCAGATACGGTAGGAAATCATTATTCATTCTTTCTTTTTAAATGTGACATTGTTAAAAAGTATGTATAGTGTGTACATAGCGAATTTTCCCCAATTAATTGTTTGAAGATATTTCTTAAATCATTAAATATGAAATGTGTTCTTTAATTTTGCATATAATTTATACCTGGACAACTCAGATTTTTATGGGTCAGTATATGTGCTACAATTTACCTTTTTTAACTAATTTTTATACTGAACAGTGCTCACACATAAGATGATAATTTATTGAATGATGCATTTATGTAACTAATGATGATTATATGGCGAGTGTTTTTTACTTCTTAAAAAATATTAAATGAAAATTGAAAAGGAAATGAGATTTATTTAAAATATGTGTGTGTTCCAGCTACAGAGGGATCACACTGCTCAGCATCTCAGGTAAGGCTTATTTAAGGGTGCTGGAGGGAGGAATCCCTCAGATGGTTTAGCCAAAAATAATGCGGATTCCATCCTAGCCATGGAACAGTAGGCCTGCTCTGCTCCCTGGCGCATGCATGGGAATATGATAAGCCAGGGCACAAGTATTTTGTAAATTTGGAAAAAAGCATACGACTGTGCCTCTTGGGATGTGTTGTTGGAGGGGCTGCAGGTATATGGTGTAACTGGGTGCTCTTGTGTGCTATTTGAACACAGTGAGAGCTGTGTCTGAATCCTTGGCATTAAGTTAAATGCGTTTAGATAGATAGATAGATAGAGATAGATAGATAGATACTTTATTAATCCCAAGGGGAAATTCGCATAATCCAGCAGCAGTATACTGATACAAAGAAACAATATTAAATTAAATAGTAATAAAAATGAAAAAAGTTAGCATTTACTCCCCCGGGTGGAATTGAAGAGTCGCATAGTGTGGGGGAGGAACGATCTCCTCAGTCTGTCAGTGGAGCAGGATAGTGACAAAAGTCTGTCACTGAAGCTACTCCTCTGCCTGGAGATGACACTGTTCAGTGGATGCAGTGGATTATTCATGATTGACAGGAGTTTGCTTAGTGCCCGTTGCTCTGCCACAGATGTTAAACTGTCCAACTTTACTCCTACAATAGAGCCTGCCTTCCTCACCAGTTTGTCCAGGCGTGAGGCGTCTTTCATCCTTATGCTGCCACCCCAGCACACCACCGCGTAGAAGAGGGCACTCGCCACAGCCGTCTGGTAGAACATCTGCAGCATCTTACTGCAGATGTTGAACGATGCCAACCTTCTCAGAAAGTATAGTCTGCTCTGACCTTTCTTACATAGAGCATCAGTATTGGCAGTCCAGTCCAATTTGTCATCCAGCTGCACTCCCAGGTATTTATAGGTCTACACCCTCTGCACACAGTCACCTCTGATGATCACAGGGTCCATGAGGGGCCTGGGCCTCCTAAAATCCACCACCAGTTCCTTGGTTTTGCTGGTGTTAAGATGTAAGTGGTTTGAGTCGCACCATTTAACAAAGTCTTTGATTAGCTTCCTGTACTCCTCCTCCTGCCCACTCCTGATGCAGCCCACAATAGCAGTGTCATCAGCGAACTTTTGCACGTGACAGGACTCTGAGTCATATTGGAAGTCTGATGTATATAGATTGAACAGGACCGGAGAAAGTACAGTCCCCTGCGGTGCCCCTGTATTGCTGAACACAATGTCAGACCTGCAGTTCCCAAGACGCACATATTGAGGTCTGTCTGTAAGATAGTCCACAATCCATGCCACCAGGTGTGAGTCTACTCCCATCTCAGTCAGCTTGTCTCTAAGGAGCAGAGGTTGGATGGTGTTGAAGGCGCTAGAGAAGTCCAAAAACATAATTCTTACAGCACCACTGCCTCTGTCCAGGTGGGAGAGGGATCGGTGTAGCATATAGATGATGGCATCCTCCGCTCCCACCTTCTCCTGGTATGCGAACTGCAGAGGGTCGAGTGCGTGGCGGACCTGTGGCCTCAGGTGGTGAAGCAGCAGCCGCTCCATGGTCTTCATCAGATGTGACGTCAGAGCAACAGGCCGGAAGTCATTCAGCTCACTAGGTCGTGATACCTTTGGGACAGGGGTGATACAAGATGTTTTCCAAAGCCTTGGGACTCTCCCCTGTTCCAGGCTCAGGTTGAAGATGCGCTGTAGAGGACTCCCCAGTTCCAACGCACAGGCCTTCAGCAGTCGTGGCGATACACCATCTGGACCCGCTGCTTTGCTGGCACAAAGTCTTTTCAACTCTCTGCTCACATGGGCTGCTGTAATTGTGGGTGGGGATGTCTCACCTATGCTGGTACCAGCAGAAGGATGGTTGGAGGATGCAGTACTTCGAGGTAATAGTGGGTTAGGGTGATCAAACCTATTAAAGAAGTTGTTCATTTGGTTTGCTCTCTCCACGTCTGTCTCGATGGCGGCACCCCGCTTCGAGCTGCAGCCAGTGATAATCTTCATCCCATCCCACACTTCCTTCATGCTGTTGTTCTGCAACTTCTGCTCCAGCTTTCTCCTGTACTGCTCTTTCGCCGCCCTGAGTTGGACTCGGAGTTCCTTCTGCACGCGCTTGAGCTCATGCTGATCACCACCTTTAAAAGCCCTTTTCTTCTGGTTCAAAAGGCCCTTGATGTCACTTGTAACCCATGGCTTGTTGTTAGCATAGCAGCGTACTGTTCTTACTGGAACTACAATGTCCATACAGAAGTTGATGTAATCAGTTGTGCATTCAACAGCCTCTTCAATGTTCTCACTATGTGACCCCAGGAATATATCCCAGTCTGTAGTTCCAAAGCAGTCTCTCAGAGCCTGCTCTGCCTCAGGGGACCACTTCCTGAATGAGCGTGTGGTTGTAGGTAGCGCCCTCACTCTTGGTTTGTATTGAGGCTGTAGCAGAACCAGGTTATGATCTGCTTTCCCAAGCGCAGGCAGCGGGGTGGCGCTGTATGCGTCTTTAACGTTTGCATACAGTAGGTCGATAGTCCTGTTTCCCCTGGTGTTACAATCCACATACTGGGAGAAGGCAGGTAATGTTTTGTCCAGCGTTACATGGTTAAAGTCTCCAGCGATTAGCACAAGTGCCTCAGGGTGCTGCGTTTGTAACTTAGCAACTGCGGAATGGATGATGTCACTCGCTATCTCCGCGTTCGCTTGAGGGGGGATGTAAACAATGACAACAATCACGTGTCCAAACTCTCTGGGCAAATAATACGGACGCAGACTTACGGCCAACAGTTCGATGTCCCTGCAGCAATTGGAGATTTTAACGTTTACATGTCCTGAGTTGCACCACTTTGTATTGACATAGAGAGCGAGTCCTCCTCCTTTCTTCTTCCCGCAGGTACTTGCGTCTCTGTCCGCTCTAACTGTGCTAAACCCGGGTAGCTCCACGTTAGCATCTGGGATGGTAGTTGTTAGCCACGTTTCACTAAAACACAGCAAGCTGCATTCTCTGTAGGTTCTGACAGTTTTCACCAGCACAGCCAGTTCGTCAATCTTATTTGGTAGTGAGTTCACATTTCCCAGGATCACAGAAGGCACCGACGGTTTATAACGCCATTTTCTCTCAAGTTGTCTCGATTTAATCTTATCTTTTATCTTTGCGCCGGCTCGGCTGCCCCGATATCGTCTTCTTACCTCGTCAGGTAAATAAGCAACCACACCGGCATGTGCATTTCTTCTCAGTGCTTTAAGCTGACTACTTGAATAGGCGATTCTCGGAGTGTAAAAATCCATGTCAAGTAGTAAAAATAGTAAAAAGGGAGCAATTCCACATAAAAGAAAGTGGTAGAAGTGATCAGTGAAATAGATAAAAATAGAGATAAAAAGGTAAAAAGATAAAGTCATATACGGAGCTGCTGGAAAAGGCTGCCACTCGGATGCGGCGCCGGAAATGAATTTACTATGGATGTCGCACTTCGTCAAGGCTCTGTCTTGTCACTGCTGTTGTTTGTGGTTTTCAAAGGTAGGATATCAAGGCACAGCTGAGGATGTGAGGTTGTCCAGTTAAGGAAGCTTGGGGCAGCATTGTTACTTCTCTTTACTTCACCTGACTGTGACGTTCAGCTTCCACTCAAGTGGTTTACTTCAGGGTGTGAAGCGGCTAGAATGAGGTTGGGCACCTCCAAGTCTAGCATCATGATTGTCTTTCTCAGAATACAGTAGATTAATTTCTCTAGGTGATGAGGTGACAGCTGCCCTTAATAGAGGAGTTAAAGTATCTCAGGATCTTGTTCATGAGTGATGGAAAAAGGGATTGTAAGATCAGCAAGGAGACTGGTGCAGTGAGTGCTGTTCTACAGGTGCTGTACCAGACTGTGATGGTGAACCAAGAGCTGTATCTAAATACAAAACTCCTGGTTTACCAGTCGATTTACATCGCTGTCCTCACCTGTGATCGTGGGCTGTTTGGTTATGGCCAAAAGAATGAGATCACGAGTACAAGCAGGAAAAATCTGGCTAACACTCTGTGACAACGGGAGAAACCCAGTGATTCGGAAGAGCCTTAGAGTAGAGTTGCTTCTCCACCAGATTGAGAAAAGCCCGTTGAGGTGGTCTGGATATGCTGTAAAGAAGCCCCTTGGGCAGGTTCCCCTAGAGCTACTGTGGGTACGTCCCACTGAGTGGAGACTCTGCAGCACATCCAGGTCATGCTGGAGGGTTTAGTTCTCTTGGCTGGCTTGGGACCACCTGGGAATTCCCCAGGTAGAGCTGGAATATATAGCTGGCAACAGGGAAGTCTGGGCTGTCCTGCTTGGCCTGCTGCTGTCATGACCTTCACCAGGAAACACAGTTGAGAAAATGGGAGATGTTGGGATGAAATATTCATTGTCAATGTATAATGGCATGTCTTTTTTCTTTTTTTTTTCTTTTTTTCACATACACAGATACACAGTCACACAAGTGTACTCTAAACAGGAAAAAGAAAAAAAAAGCTAAAAACTTCTCAGCCTAAAATCAAAGTTCAGGCCTTACACTTTCTGGTATCAAAGCTGCCAGTACACAATCGTGTTGCCCATTGTTTTCTCACTTTTTGACTATTTATTTTATTAATTTAAATGGAAAAAATTTTCTACTACGTGATTTGTGGTGTTTGCCAGTCAGGTTTATTTTGTTGAGTTTCGTTTATTTCCAGATCTTGAAGTAGAGCATTGGTTTGTGGGCAAAAGCTAAATTGCTCTTGCAGTCTGATGTAAGCGACAGGTTAGAAGAAGACATCTGTGTAAATTTATGCTTTCTGGCTAAAAAGAGGCAAATTAGGCTGTTTGTGAGTGATGCAATCTGAAGTAATTTGGCTTCTCAACCTACAGTAGTGCATTTATTCAGAAAAGTCAAAATGTTAGGTCAGTTGGTGACTGTGTATTAGTCTTTTCTGACAATGAGTGTGGGTGCGTCTTTATGTGTAATGGATTGGAATCCTGACCAGGGCTGATTTCTGCCTCAAGATCAGTGCTACCAGGATAGGCTCTGGCCTCCAAAGACCCTGAATATGATTGGTGGATTTGAGAAAAATTTGTTATGAAATACTGAATACTCCTCTCATCACCCCTTCTCATTTTCAAACCAGCATATTCCTGTTCAGGATAACAGGGAGCCCATCTTGGCAGCACTAGACAGAAGGCCAGAAACAGTCCAGGACATCACATCAGTCAATTGCAGGCTCCACTTATGCACACACCCACACTCACACAGGAGCAATTTGGAATCCTCAATCAACCTAACCAGAACATCTTTGGGGATGTGGGAGGAAGTCGTGATTACTGCAAATGAAAACAAAAAAAAAAAAACACTCTTTGGTGTTCATAAACACACAAAAGTAAACCGAAAAGTTATCTCAGTATTTATGTAACACTCAGTGTAGCCAAGCTGATCGTACCTACTACACTATTAAATGGATCTTGAAATGATTGGGTCAATGAAATTATGTCAAGAGTTAAGTAAAGAAACAAAAATGTTGTGAATCTATGTCAGCCAACTTATAGAAAGTTCCAAAATAAAGTATCTAATATATAAGAATAGTACTTTCACCTAAGCAAGGATAAGAGAGGGTAAAATACATTAAAGGTAACATCTTTCTGTTGACTGCATCTGATGTATATTCGTAGCAGCACAGTGAAAATCCAAAACTTGAGTAATCCATAAGTTCTTCTTTGGCTTGACTGGTGTGATAGACGGCCAGGGACCTTGCCCCACAGGGAGGCCTGGAGAAGCTGGGGACCCGGAGAGGGGCAATTCGTACCCAGGGATGCAAGAGGGCAGCCCTCTAGGATTTGCATGGGAACCACAGAGCTGAGAGGGCACAGAGATGCGCTCTTGCATCCCGGGGTAGGAATTGCTCCTCTCCCGGTCCTCGGCTTCTCCAGGCCTGTCACACTGGCTACAACAGCTGTTTTTCAACACCCATACAGTGTAGACCCTTTGTTTGCACCCTAGTGGGGATGTTCTCGAAACGGAGCATTGCGTAAGCAAACAGAACTTTGTTACACAAACATTAGAAAGTTTCTCTTCAAACAGAGAGCCATATACATCTGGAATAATAATGGGATGAAGAGCAGCACTTTAGGGACATTTAAAACTCAACCTGATGTTATTTGGATCAATTAGGTAGATAAGATTGGGAAACTTTGTTGGGCTGAATGGCCTATTCTCGTCAACTTTTTTTCTACTGTTCTTTATCTCTTCCTTTACTGCCTCAGCCAGTAAGACTTTTACTTGTGACTCCAAAAACTCACAGAACCTGATGAGGCCAAGTGGATAACAGTAGAGATACAACTCTTTGTTCCCAAATGTTCTATGAAAATTATAAATAAGAGAAGAGACAACCTGCACACTTTATAGAATCCTCAACTTACTCAAGAATCTCAAGAGTGAGTAATGCATTTATTCAAGGGGCCTATTTTTTTCCTTAAGATTATTTGTTTAAACTAATAATTTCTTGTTAATGCAGTGGGGACTAATGCTACTGAAACAAGTGGCCTGTTATTTATAAATATGTAACAGTAAGATAAAAAGAAAGTAAACTCAGTTTGTGCATAAAAATAACATTTGATGGTAAAATATGTATCTAAGTTGATCATACCTACTACACTATTGCATACAGTAGGTTTAGCGGTATCTATCAGTAGTCTTAATGTACTTTGTATGAAAATCATTAAAAAAGATGAGACAAAATGCACCTTTGAAGGAGTCCTACACCCTCTTCAAACCAGCTAAGAACATGGGCACTTCCTGCACTCACCACATACAAGGACTAAATGCTAGACAGAGGCATGTCCAAACTCCATAATCTTGTAGAACCTTCCACAATTTACCATGTGCAATGTTGACATGCAAGTAATCCTTTTTCTTCAAAGTATAAAGTATTTAGGTCGAACTAATGACCCTTCATATATCAGTATAGGGTCATATTCGGTATAACAGAAAGAGAGGCAGACATTAAAAGGTTTAGGGTCCAAGGTGGGGAATTCCATTAAATTCTGTACAGATATCTGCAGAAGAATGAAAAGAAACACCTGATGCAATCATCATTAGTCCTTGTGAATATCTTGGTTGTCTTAAATCTAGAATTAGGCTTCATACATGTATCCTCCTATTAAGTTGGTCTTCAAATGAACACTGAATTTCTTGAACAAATGAACATCAGTTCTGTCCTTCTCTACACTAAGAGCTGAATTAGTCCACGATGTGCTTCCTTCAATGGGATTCTTACCTTGCCAGAACTCATAAAGTGTCGCCTAGGTTCACGTGACCAACGGTGGTCAGGACAGACTCAGTCTAAGTTTTCATAGAACTGGGCTTCAACTTTAAGAGAGAGCCTTTTTTCCAGTACCCCCATACAGGTTTTCCCAGGACTGGTTTAGAGTGGGTTCCCTTGGCAACTGGAAATGAAGACCACTGTTCCCGGTCTATCAGTCTCACAGCACTTTCCCCACTCTCCATGCTACACTGAAGAGGCATATTAACTAAAACCACCCACATTATCCAGTGCTTTAAAAGTTCAACTTTGGACATTAAAATGGAGCCGATACTAAGCAACAGACAGTTCTTCTACCTCTAAACAAGATCCTCAAACAGTGTGATCTAAACAGTAGTCTGGACAATGTCCCACCTTCCCTTCTTGAGTTTTCAAATGTTCTGTCAGGCAAAGAATCTTTTCCAGACTCAACTGTCAATCTAGGTGTGCTCAGCAAAATCATATCCATGAGCTTTTACTTGGTCTTGGCTGCCACTTCCTTGGCCTGCTGGTATTTCTGAGGCCCCTTTGTTTAAACTGACTGCCCACTCTGCTGTTGGTAGTCACTAGTAAGAGTGCAGTCATGATAGTCTTTGAACATCTTTTGGCTCAAAGCTCTTTGTAGCCGCCTTCACTTCTGTAACTTTCTGTACAGTCTAATAAAACTTAACATCCCTGATCTCTTCAGAGAAGCATGGCAGGGGGGAGATGAGGAAACGACTAGTTCTTCCCAGCCCAATTATTTCTTCCTGTTTAGCTTTTCCACCATGCAAGTTTCCAGAACCTATGGTCTCAGATTACACAACACAGTTTTAAGATTGGCCATTAGCATTTCACCCAATGTACTCTGGTATCAGGTATACATACAGTCATATTAAAATGTTTGGATTCTGGATGGGAGGTATTTTTGACTATTCTTCCATACAAAGTCTCTAAAGTTCAGTTCAATTTGATGGCTGCCGAGCATGGACAGCCTGCTTCAAATCATCCCATAGATTTTCAATGATATTCAAGCCAGGGGACTTTGATGGCCACTCTAGAACATTGTATTTCTCCCTCTGCATGAATGCCTTTGTAAATTTTGAACTGTGTTTTGGGTCATTGTCTTGTTGGAATATCCAACCCCTGCTTGAACATTATCCTGAAGAATTTGTTGATATTGGGTTGAATTTATCCGACCCTCGACTTTAACAAGGGCCCCAGTTCATAAACTAGCCACATAGCCCCACAGCATGAGGGAAACTCCACCAAATTTGTTGGAATACGGTGTTGTTCTTCTTCCGCCATGCAAAGCGGTTTTGTTATGACCAAATAACTTAATTTTTGTCTCATCTGTCCAAAGCACTTTGTTCCCAAATGAATCTGGCTTGTCTAAATGAGCATTTGCATACAACAAGCGACTCTGTTTGTGTCGTGAGTGCAGAAAGGGCTTCTTTCTCATCACCCTGCCATACAGATGTTCTTTGTGCAAATTGCGCTGAATTGTAGAACGATGTACAGATACACCATCTGCAGCAAGATGTTCTTGCAGGTCTTTGGAGGTGATCTGTGGGTTGTCTGTAATCATTTTCACAATCCTGCGCATATGCCGCTCCTGTATTTTTCTTGGCCTGCCAGACCTGAGTTAATCAGCAACTGTGCCTGTGGCCTTCCATTTCCTGATCACATTCCTTACAGCTGAAACTGATAGTTTAAACCTCTGAGATAGCTTTTTGTAGCCTTCCCCTAAACCAGGGGTCCTCAATCACAGTCCTGGAGGGCTGCAGTGGCTGCAGGTTTTTGTTTTAACCTGGTTGCTTAATTAGAAAGCAATTCTTGCCAATAATTTAATTTCATGGCTTGTTAGTGCTTTAACTCCGCTATGTCAGGTAATTCTCGTATCCTAGATTTTCTTCTCCTTTCTAAGGATATCATCCAAATGATTTGAAGGCTAAAATGGATGAGTAATTCTCAGTCCTTCATTTTTTTGTCTTTACTTTCCTTCCAAGTATTTAATTAAACCCAATAGTACATGATAAATGCACACAGGTGTAAATGGTAACAAGCTAAATGGAGAAATGCTTGTCTCTTTTGTTGTTTGCATGTTATTGCTAATTAGGAGCAATTAAAAACCAAGAATACAGCTGTTTAAGACTTAAATAAGCAATAAGGGTTCACAATCTTAACGAGTGGGACAACTAAAGTGAAGCAGAAGTGTTACTTGAGCAATAAGGGCTTCTTATTAAGCAATTGGGTTGGAGCAAAAACCTGTAGCCACTGCGGCTCTCCAGGACCGTGATTGAGGACCCCTGCCCTAAACCATGATACTGAACAATCTTTGTTTTCAGATCTTTGGTGAGTTGCTTTGAGGATCCCATGCTGTCACTCTTCAGAAAGTCAAAGGGACGCACAACTTGCAATTGACCACCTTAAATACCTTTACTTATGATTGGACACACCTGTCTATGAAGTTCAAGGCTTAAAGAGCTAATCCAACCAATTTGGTGTTGCAAGTAATCAGTATTGAGCAGTGACATGCATTGAAATCAGCAAAATTATAAGGGGACCCAAATTTTTGCACAGCCAGTTTTTCAAATTTGATTTAATTTTATACAACTAAATACTGCTTCACTAAAAATCTTTGTTAGGAAAACACCCCAGTACTCAGATGTTCCTAGGAAATGCAAGACATACCACTGTTATCTTTTTGGTTGAAAGTCGAGCCAATTATTATGCAGGCTGAGAGGGGTTCCCAAACTTTTTTATAAGACTGTGTGAGAGCTCATTCTGAAATTTCACCACTTTATTATGGAAGAGTCCCTAAGAGGCGTTTTTGGCGTTGGTGGTGGGTTTAGTCAGTGAAATGTTGATTTGTGATAAAATTTTTCCACTTATGGAATTTATTATAAATTGCAGGTTCTCTTTATTCCACCCTGGGTAGAGCCAGCTACTACCGCTAGTGTATAATGTTTGTCCAAAAAAGTACAAATTAAAATGAGGATTGAGGTCTCAGATGGAAAAATGCTGTTCATTGTTCAGATTCAGACAGACTCCCAGTAGTGACTGCGCTCTACCATGGGGCAGGTCTCCAGTGACTTGTTGTCTTCCTTACTGTCTGTCTCTGAGACACTGATGAAGCAGTTTTATATACAGGTTGCTGAAATGCACAATCAGCCTGCGGTTACAGTTCTTCTTCCACATCTTTCATCTCCTGACTGCAAGAGAAAGAAATGGAAAATGGCACTTCTGGTTCTGCCCACACACTTTTTCAGTGTTGCTGTCTTTGTAAACCCAACAGAATGATCATATCCTTGACAGCATGAATATTCCAGTATGTATAGGTATATACAGTGCATCCGGAAAGTATTCACAGTGCATCACTTTTTCCACATTTTGTTATGTTGCAGCCTTATTCCAAAATGGATTAAATTCATTTTTTTCCTCAGAATTCTACACACAACACCCCATAATGACAATGTGAAAAAAGTTTACTTGAGGTTTTTGCAAATTTATTAAAAATAAAAAAAAAGAGAAATCACATGTACATAAGTATTCACAGCCTTTGCCATGAAGATCAAAAATGAGCTCAGGTGCATCCTGTTTCCCCTGATCATCTTTGAGATGCTTCTGCAGATTAATTGGAATCCACCTGTGGTAAATTCAGTTGATTGGACATGATTTGGAAAGGCACACACCAGTCTATATAAGGTCCCACAGTTGACAGTTCATGTCAGAGCACAAACCAAGCATGAAGTCAAAGGAATTGTCTGTAGACCTCCAAGACAGGATTGTCTCGAGGCACAAATCTGGGGAAGGTTACAGAAAAATTTCTGCTGCTTTGAAGGTCCTCAGACTGGGGCGACAGTTCATCTTTCAGCATCACAACGACCCTAAACACACAGCCAAGATATCAAAGGAGTGGCTTTAGGGCAACTCTGTGAATGTCCTTGAGTGGCCCAGCCAGAGCCCAGACTTGAATCCAATTGAACATCTCTGGAGAGATCTTAAAATGGCTGTGCACCGACGCTTCCCATCCAACCTGATGGAGCTTGAGAGGTGCTGCAAAGAGGAATGGGCGAAACTGGCCAAGGATATCTGTGCCAAGCTTGTGGCATCATATTCAAAAAGACTTGAGGCTGTAATTGCTGCCAAAGGTGCATTGACAAAGTATTGAGCAAAGGCTGTGAATACTTATGTACATGTGATTTCTCAGTTGTTTTATTTTTAATAAATTTGCAAAAAACCTCAAATAAACTTTTTTCACGTTGTCATTATGGGGTGTTGTGTGTAGAATTCTGAGGAAAAAAATGAATTTAATCCATTTTGGAATAAGGCTGTAACATAGCAAAATGTGGAAAAAGTGATGTGCTGTCAATACTTTCCGGATGCACTGTATGTTATGTTTTCCACTTTTCTTTAATTTCTGAAGTGTTTATTAAAATACTTATATTTAGTTAGTGTTTTCTAAGCCAAGGATGTTGGATCTAATTTCCAGAAAGTGTTATTGTAAAGGTGAATTTTTTTACCATCTTTTTCGTGGTGCCGTCACTTTGAATGGTTGTTGCCATGTTGCTAGATTACCCGCCTGGTAATTAGGAGCTATGACATCACAGCATTGTGGATATAAAGGTCACAAAGAGCATTTCCTTTCTGCCAGAGTTTGTAGAAAAATAACCGTAGAATAACGTGTGTGTTTATTTCATTAGTGCTTCCTCTTTTAATTGACTTCCCTGTTACAAATCTTGGCTTGTATTTTAGCTTGTGTTTCTTCCTTATTTAAAAAATTCTAAGTCACCTTCTCTGCGTCAGAACAATGTATAGCACTTGGCGCTGAGAATAGTATATTATGTGCTTTGAATGATAGACATCGGGAGTTAAATGTCAAATCAAGCTTAGATCAGTGCAGAAAGTCATATCATTTAATCATCAAAATAAAATCACCAGCCAAAACTTGAAGATCTATAACACAGGTTATTGTCTTCAACCAGTAACACAATTATCAAGAATTCAATTTGCTTGCTAAACAGGAGTTAGCATTCGGTGATCAGGGGTGACAATTATTCTGTCACTTTCATGGCGTAATGCACATTGGACTTTCCAGGATATTCGGGGAAACGATTACCTAAGAAACTCCTGACCCCTTTGTACTAAACTGGTGGTGCCCATAACAAAACAAAGGCACAGGTGATAACTGATAAGAGAGCCAAAAAAACCCACAAGGGTTTATTAGTTCAGCTTTTAAGTCAATGTACTAATAATAATAATAATGATAATGTGTGGATTTGCTGCTTCACAAATATCAACAACCTCAGAGTGTATCTCCTCTAGCCGCTTTTTCACGGTATTTCCTGATTTTCTTTTTTTTTTTTTTGTCAATTTCTCTTTTTCGTCCAAATCCTGAAAATTAAAAAATAAATAAATGTGGAAAAAAATTTGTCAGTCTGAAAGGTTCCCAGCCACTCCACGTAGCGGAGTTGAACCAGTCCATAAGGGATTCATTTGGTAGCCTCTACACTAAAGTACAGTGCGTTCATACTCAGTGTGTGTGTGTGTGTTTGTGTGTGTAGATGGATAAATAGAACAAAACACACACACACACACACTGTATTAAGATGCAACAATTGGTCTCCATTCACTTCATTAAATGTTCTTTTTGCTTTGATCCTGTTTAGTTCTAAAATAGTTTCCTCACCACTCTTGGATTCATTGTAATCAGACACATCACACACCCTGGCTCCCTTCACTACGCTTCCATCACAGATATTACACACATTAGAGTTTCCTATTCCGTGGTAGTTCATCTCCATTTCTCCATGCATCTGTTAGTTCACATTTTATATTTCTCCTGTCATGCCATTATTGTCCTCCTTTCTTCTCCTTCTTTGTCATGTATTTTTATTTACTCCATTCACATTTTTGAAATGACCCTTTGATTGTTACTATCTTCTTAAAATTGTATTTCTTGCCCACCAAACGTCTTATTTTGGATCACTCATTATTAGTTGGGTTATTTCCTTTGATTTTCCTTAGCCATAAAGCACCATGCCATGACACTGACTAGGATTAACATCCACACTGATTCAGGGATGTTGAGTGCTGTGTTGCAGAGGTTGCACTTCTGTTCACTGATCTGTCCATTATATGTGGACAGGAGAACCTCTTTATGTAGATCTGTAGAGGTGGGTGGTGTTTTCTTGGCTGATTTCTTACCTGAACCAACGATGCAACAACATTCTGGATCTCACTTTCAAAACTTACCATCGACAGCTCACCGTACTCTGCACTTATCCCATTTCCCACACCGATGTATCAATGACTGATGCTTGCTGGTTCTGAGTTATTGGATTTTTGGTAATTTCTTTGCTCTTTTAGGTCGTACACTCTCCCTAGAAGGACGGCTTGGTTAGCCACTTTAGAATAGAGATCATGTGACTATGGGAGGCTTGGCCCCCCTTATGGGCTTATATATATACGAGGTGAGACACAAAAATAACCGGACTGGGCTTGGGGCTTTCCTGGAAAACTGTCTGGAGGTCTGCCAGACTTGAATCATAGAACTATATTCCTTCTTACACACCCTCACAAACCGCCAACCGGTTATGTATATCCTGTTACTAGCCCAGTCAGTATTTGCATAACAATCACTACACGAGTTGCCGCGATAATGTCAGGTGAAAAGATCAAACAGTGAATCAATGTCAAATTTTTTTTGAAAATTTTCTCTTTTTCTGTAAAGTTTTTGACTGACAAAAACATTCCTGTCCTCGATCATCCTCCGTATTCACCTGATTTAGTTCCCTGTGATTTTTACTTGTTCCCGAAAATCAAAAGTGACCTGAACGGAACACATTTTTCTTCAATGGATGAAGTGAAGGCAGAAACGGCTAGTCTGTTGAAGAGCCTCAAGCAAGAAAATTGCAGCACTGTTTCAATCAATGGAAGATACGTATGGACTGGTGTAGAGATCGGTAGGTGGAATATACAGTATAGAAGGTGACAATGTTTAGAATGCTGTAATTCATTAATAAATATATTGTTTTTTTTTGTTTCTTTTACCAATTCACTTAGTTTTATGTCTCACCTTGTGTATGTATATATATATATATATATATATATATATATATATATATATATATATATATATATATATATATACTGTATACAGTGGTACCTCAGTATACATCCTTAATCTGTTCCAGGTCCTTGGACTTATACCAAACAGGACGTATACCAAACAAATTTTTCCCAAAAGAAATAATGGAAAAATGATTAATCCGTTCCCATGAAAAAAAATCCTATTGTTATTGGCATATTATACATTGATGGGGTTGTATAAAATTTAAACACTGCTTAATACTAAAATACATAAATACAAAAGCAATTAGATGAAATAAATGAAAATTTAACCTCACTTTACTTTTTAATACCGTCTTTGTTTTTCACAATCGTAGATACTGTCGTTTTTGGCATATGGTATGCAGCAGCCATGCCCCAGATATGCATGCCACCTTCATACTTTCAACAATCAATTCAAATTTACGTGAAAAAACACAATCACGTTGTGACGATGCGGGTTTGCTGTATGCTCCCATCTGCTGTCCAGAAGCCCTTGAACCCTACACCTACACCGTCATTAATGTTACCAATGAGCTTAGCAGTGAGGCACAACAAAGCACGGGATGGTGAAAAAGTGCAAAGTGCTTTTATTAAAACAATCAGCAAAACAAGGTGTTCAAATTAAAGTGCAGTGTCCAAAGTTCCAATAAATAAATCCATGAAATCAGAAGTGAAACGTGGAGGTTAAAAACAATAGAAAAAAGTCTTCTTAAAAACAACGAGGTTAAAATACAACTGGAAGCATTCTTTTAAAAAAAAAACACACACACACAAGAAGAAGCCCGGTGCCTTTTTACCTGGCGGCCCCCCTGCGCTTCTCAACTGGGGAGTCGCCTTACTTGCAGCTGACCTTCACTCTGCCTACTTCAGCTGTTCAGTTCACCTCTCCGATCCCTGGCTCCACTAGGCTCCTCCTGACAGCGACTTGGGATCCACAGTGACCTCCTTCCGGTCAATCCCGCTTCATGATCACTCAGCAGGAGTGACCACTACTACAATTCCCCGGGTGTCGGCCCAACACCCAGGATCCCTGTTCAGCTGCAACGCGAGCCTGCCTCCTCATTCGCTCGCACGCTCTCTCTCTCTCTCTCCTTCTTCCTCCTTTCTCCTGCAACATCCCATCCATCCTTTCTTTTTCCTCCCCTTCTAGCCGACTCGCGCTTCTGTTTACCAAGAGGGCATGGCAGCTGAAATCAGCAGTCCCAGGAACAATCACGAATGCGGATGGTCTCTCACCTGTGCACTAAGGTGAGAAACGCCCACATCGCAAATCGCCCTGAGAACAGCTTCAGCCCAATACTATCCACTTGCAGAGCCACCACGCCCCCTCAACAAGCCGCGAACGCGGTGATTATTTATTTTAAAACAGGCCTTTGACAGGAGCTGTGGATCCGCTATACCACACACGTGAAAATTCACAGAGAGTTATAGCGCGGGTTGTTCACTGAATGCTAGCAACTGGCGCACTGACGCTCGTGGGCAGTCGTGGCTTTGTCTCAAGAGAGGTAAACAAGTGTAGCACGCGAGTCGTATTCCAAACAAAGGTCGTATACCAAGCAAAATTTTTCGCGTCCAAACAGGACGTATACCAAGTTGAACTTTTTCCAAAGCAGACGTATACCGAGGTACCACTGTATATATACAGTGCATCCGGAAAGTATTCACAGCGCATCGCTTTTTCCACATTTTGTTATGTTACAGCCTTATTCCAAAATGGATTAAATTCATTTTTTTTCCTCAGAAATCTACACATAACACCCCATAATGAAAATGTGAAACAAGTTTACTTGAGGTTTTTGCAAATTTATTAAAAATAAAAAAACTGAGAAATCCCATGTACATAAGTATTCACAGCCTTTGCTCAATACTTTGTCGATGCACCTTTGGCAGCAATTACAGCCTCAAGTCTTTTTGAATATGATGCCACAAGCTTGGCACACCTATCCTTGGCCAGTTTCGCCCATTCCTCTTTGCAGCACCTCTCATGCGCCATCAGGTTGGATGGGAAGCATTGGTGCACAGCCATTTTAAGATCTCTCCAGAGATGTTCAATCGTATTCAAGTCTGGGCTCTGGCTGGGCCACTCAAGGACATTCACAGAGTTGTCCTGAAGCCACTCCTTTGATATCTTGGCTGTGTGCTTAGGGTCGTTGTCCTGCTGAAAGATGAACCGTCACCCCAGTCTGAGGTCAAGAGCACTCTGGAGCAGGTTTTCATCCAGGATGTCTCTGTACATTGCTGCAGTCATCTTTCCCTTTATCCTGACTAGTCTCCCAGTTCCTGTCGCTGAAAAACATTCCCACAGCATGATGCTGCCACCACCATGCTTCACTGTAGGGATGGTATTGGCCTGGTGATGAGCGGTGCCTGCTTTCCTCCAAACGTGACGCCTGGCATTCACACCAAAGAGTTCAATCTTTGTCTCATCAGACCAAAGAATTTTGTTTCTCATGGTCTGAGAGTCCTTCAGGTGCCTTTTGGCAAACTCCAGGCGGGCTGCCATGTGCCTTTTACTAAGGAGTGGCTTCCGTCTGGCCACTCTACCATACAGGCCTGATTGGTGGATTGCTGCAGAGATGGTTGTCCTTCTGGAAGGTTCTCCTCTCTCCACAGAGGACCTCTGGAGCTCTGACAGAATGACCATCGGGTTCTTGGTCACCTCCCTGACTAAGGCCCTTCTCCCCCGATCGCTCAGTTTAAATGGCCGACCAGCTCTAGGAAGAGTCCTGGTGGTTTCGAACTTCTTCCACTTATGGATGATGGAGGCCACTGTGCTCATTGGGACCTTCAAAGCAGCAGACATTTTTCTGTAACCTTCCCCAGATTTGTGCCTCGAGACAATCCTGTCTCAGAGGTCTACAGACAATTCCTTTGACTTCATGCTTAGTTTGTGCTCTGACATGAACTGTCAGCTGTGGGACCTTATATAGACAGGTGTGTGCCTTTCCAAATCATGTCCAATCAACTGAATTTACCACAGGTGGACTCCAATTAAGCTGCAGAAACATCTCAAGGATGATCAGGGGAAACAGGATGCACCTGAGCTCAATTTTCAACTTCATGGCAAAGGCTGTGAATACTTATGTACATGTGATTTCTCAGTTTTTTTATTTTTAATAAATTTGCAAAAACCTCAAGTAAACTTTTTTCACGTTGTCATTATGGGGTGTTGTGTGTAGAATTCTGAGGAAAAAAATGAATTTAATCCATTTTGGAATAAGGCTGTAACATAACAAAATGTGGAAAAAGTGATGCGCTGTGAATACTTTCCGGATGCACTGTACATATATATATATATATATATATATACAGTGTATATATATATATATATATATATATATATGTATAATATAGATACACACACAGGGTGGTGCACAAAAACATAGCAGGAGCAAACATAACTGAAGTTAGCAGGGAGTCCTCACTCACCTTTTGTATCATCTTGTTACTTTTGTTACCTGTGTGTAATGTAGAGAAAACATCACACACTCACAGGAACAGAGCATTTTGTTTGTGGAGCTGCATTTTCATGTAGGCTTCTTCAAGTTGACAGAGGGTCATTACTATCACATGTACAGATTACTGTGAAATTCTTATTTCTTATGTGTCTTCCTTACCCGACCTAGGATTCATAAAATAATATCACGCTGCAAAATGCACAATTCAATGATTGGTAAGAAGATGAATTCACTTCCCTTGTATTTTGGTTTTCTACTATCTACAACATGAGCAGAGAGGCCAGTCTTTTCTCTTTTTGATCCTGTGGCTGTAGATCGCTGACACGGACGTATTGAAATATTTTCAGAATCCCTGGCTGACTATGGGAGTGTGGTGTGCTGTGATGGCTCCCTCTGAGGTTTTGCTGTGCCACTCTACTCCATTCTGTGAGTTTTGGAGTTTGCCAGTTTTCCTTATCTCAGTTTTGAGTTGACACAAAGTGTGAAACTGCAAGCTGGCAAAGTGGGGTCTTGTCCAAAGTATTTTAGTACTGTCAGAGTATCAACTGTATATCTATATATTCATCCATTTTTTACTGAGCCTGCTTAATCCAGTTCAGGGTCACATAAGATAAAGCCCACCCTATCACTCGCATATCCACACTGCTTTGTGGTGAGGCATGTTAGGGTTCCATGGAAGTGTACAGGTTTTACAATAAAGATCTTGGGTTCCATGGGTGCAGCTGCAGGGATTTCGGTGAACAGTTTGTTTAATATGGTCAGCTGTTCCACATAGAAAAGGAGATGATCTAAAAGAACAATGGGTGAAAAAAACCAAAGGATTGAGGATGGAGAAGAAAGAGAGTGGAATTGGGTGGGAGTCAGTGTGGCCAGAGCAATCCCAATGGAGGAGCGATCGACTCCCAGAGATACTGCGGACGCTGATGAAGACAAGGTCCGATCAGCCTTTCTTGGCAGATGCCAAGGGGATGTCGGTCAGGTTGAGAGTCAGAGAACCTCTTTCACCAGAGTCTCGGCCCCACTGAGCATACCTGGGAGATGAGTGAGGAAGACTGCAGCAAGGGAGATTATGGCAATTCTGGCTGCTTTTCCTTTTTGGTTTTATGGATTATTCATCAACTCTCACGGATGAGCACTGGACTTTTTGGATTGTTTATTTGAAGAATTTCGAAAACTTTATTTGTATAAACTGTACAATACACTATTTGCACCATCTCTTGCTCTGTCTGTGTGCGTGTGTGTCCTCATTGCCCAGTCCATCTTGGTACCTGACTATCAATGTCCCTTTGACTTAAAAAATTGTTGAGATGCCATTTTGGAGAATTTTGTGACTAAGGAGTCTACTGTTTACTAATGATTTCCAATTTGATGACATTTTTTAACATTGTTAAAAGTACTTCACTGCGGTGGGCTGGCGCCCTGCCCGGGGTTTGTTTCCTGCCTTGCGCCCTGTGTTGGCTGGGATTGGCTCCAGCAGAACCCCGTGATCTTGTCGTTAGGATATAGCGGATTGGATAATGGATGGATGGATAGAAAAGTACTTCATGTTCTCCATTTTGTTTTTCTTGAAGGTGCCACTGATGTTAGACAGGATCGCCAGCAGTGTGCAGCACGTGATGTTATTACCACAATGGCTTAGGTCAACGTTAGACACTTCCTGGTTCCCACGAGTTAGTGGATACAACTCAAAATCCTGAGCGATTATTTCTTTTCATTATGTTTGATTAATGGTTACAACTTATTTATGTCTGTTTTGACTTTGACGTCCAGCTTGTGTGTTTCACTTAGTTTGTTTGTATTGACCGTTTGTTACTTTCTTGTATATGAAGTATAGGGAAAGTATTGTAATTGTTGAAAGATTTGATGTTTGAGATTTTGATGAATCTTGACATTTTAGACCTCCCTGACTTTCTTGTATACGAGGTACAGTGGGATGCAAAAGTTTGGGCAACCTTGTTAATAGTCATTATTTTCCTGTATAAATTGTTGGTTGTTACGATAAAAAATGTCAGTTAAATATATCATATAGGAGACACACACAGTGATATTTGAGAAGTGAAATGAAGTTTATTGGATTTACAGAAAGTGTGCAATAATTGTTCAAACAAAATCAGGCAGGTGCATAAATTTGGGCACCGTTGTCATTTTATTGATTCCAAAACTTTTAGAACTAATTATTGGAACTCAAATTGGCTTGGTAAGCTCAGTGACCCCTGACCTACATACACAGGTGAATCCTATAATGAGAAAGAGTATTTAAGGGGGTCAATTGTAAGTTTCCCTCCTCCTTTAATTTTCTCTGAAGAGTAGCAACATGGGGGTCACAAAACAACTCTCAAATGACCTGAAGACAAAGATTGTTCACCATCATGATTTAGGGGAAGGATACAGAAAGCTGTCCCAGAGATTTAAGCTGTCTGTTTCCACAGTTAGGAACATATTGAGGAAATGGAAGACCACAGGCTCAGTTCAAGTTAAGGCTCGAAGTGGCAGACCAAGAAAGATTTCGGATAGACAGAAGCGACGAATGGTGAGAACAGTCAGAGTCAACCCACAGACCAGCACCAAAGACCTACAACATCATCTTGCAGCAGATGGAGTCACTGTGCATCGTTCAACCATTCGGCGCACTTTACACAAGGAGATGCTGTATGCGAGAGTGATGCAGAGGAAGCCTTTTCTCCGCCCACAGCACAAACAGAGCCGCTTGAGGTCTGCTCAAGCACATTTGGACAAGCCAGCTTCATTTTGGAATAAGGTGCTGTGGACTGATGAAACTAAAATTGAGTTATTTGGGCATAACAAGGGGCGTTATGCATGGAGGAAAAAGAACACAGCATTCCAAGAAAAACACCTGCTACCTACAGTAAAATATGGTGGTGGTTCCATCATGCTGTGGGGCTGTGTGGCCAGTGCAGGGACTGGGAATCTTGTCAAAGTTGAGGGACGCATGGATTCCACTCAGTATCAGCAGATTCTGGAGACCAATGTCCAGGAATCAGTGACAAAGCTGAAGCTGTGCCAGGGCTGGATTTCAACAAGACAACGACCCGAAACACTGCTCAAAATCCACTAAGGCATTCATGCAGAGGAACAAGTACAACGTTCTGGAATGGCCATCTCAGTCCCCAGACCTGAATATAATTGAAAATCTGTGGTGTGAGTTAAAGAGAGCTGTCCATGCTCGGAAGTCATCAAACCTGAATGAACTAGAGATGTTTTGTAAAGAGTGGTCCAAAATACCTTCAACCACAATCCAGACTCTCATTGGAACCTACAGGAAGCGTTTAGAGGCTGTCATTTCTGCAAAAGGCGGATCTACTAAATATTGATTTCATTTCTTTTGTGTGGTGCCCAAATTTATGCACCTGCCTGATTTTGTTTGAACAATTATTGCACACTTTCTGTAAATCCAATAAACTTCATTTCACTTCTCAAATATCACTGTGTGTGTCTCCTATATGATATATTTAACTGACATTTTTTATCGTAACAACCAACGATTTATACAGGAAAATAATGACTATTAACAAGGTTGCCCAAACTTTTGCATCCCACTGTATAGGGAAAGTATTGGATTCCTTCAAAAATTCCATTTCGAGATTTTGTGAATCTCAACGTTTTAGACCTCCCTGAGTCTGAAAATATCCATCCATCCGCTCATTATCCAACCCACTATATCCCAACTACAGGGTCATGGGGGTCTGCTGGAGCCAATCCCAGCCAACACAGGGCGCAAGGCAGGAAACAAACCCCGGGCAGGGCGCCAGCCCACCGCAGGGCACGCACACACACACACACATACACCAAGCACACACTAGGGACAATTTAGTCCAAAAATATAATTTTTGGAATTATGTCTCTGTGTGCCTGTGTGTGTGTGTGTGTGTGTGTATGTAAACACGATTACTTGAGTACAATTTCACTTAGGTCAACGAAATTTTACATACAAGTATTAGGTTCTATCAACTTTCGGGCTATTTCCGTTAACCGGAAGTGGTACTTTAACTTTTATTCATGCAGATGCAGAGTCTGATTTATTCAACTTTACTTTTATAATAATTGTTCAATATATTATTAATTTGATTTGATTTGTTGTTGATGGTTCTTTAATGCACATAATATAAAAATATAATCATTGTTTTTCTACTTATTTCTCAAATATCCATCCCCATATCTGAGTAAAAGAGAAAGTCCTGTGGAGACCACTCACGGTTTTTGACTTTCTTGCAACACCGCATGGCTACGATTTTTGGTGTTTTCACGCCCTGACCTTATTTTTCTCAATTCTTGAATTTCCAGTGTTGACCTTGGCTGGTTTGTATGCATCTTTCCCTTCTCCCGATTCATTTCTTCTCTCAGACTTCTTAGTGCAGTCATTAAACGCACACAGGGCCAATCTGAAGTTACCATATGAATGTAACAAATGTGGTCTGACAAGCAGGGGAGCAATTCTCTCTGCCTGTGACAGTACTGTTCCTACAACTGCAAGCGTGGCTTTAGGGTATGGAAGCTAAACCCACCTGACAACTGGGAGCTCAGTAGTTGTAAGGCAGCACTGTGCCACCATGCCGCCTCAAGTGTGTGTAAATTCAGACATGTTGGTCTTTGTGTGCAGACACACGTACAGCCCCTTCAGAAGTCCACAGACCCTCCTGTAACGCTTTTGTTACATCTTATGTTGCAGCCTTCTGCTAAAATCATTTAAATTCATTTTTTCACTCATCAAGCAGCACTTAACACCCCAGAAAGATAAACTGAAAACACGATTTTAGGAAATTTTGCTAATTTATTCACAATAAAAACTGAAATATCACTTTGACACAAGTATTCAAAGCCTTTATGCAGTGTTTAGATGAAAGCCCCTTTTGCAGCAGGTCCAGCCAGGAGTCTTCTTGAGTCTGACCCGAGAAGCTTTGCACACCTGGATTTGAGGATTTTCTGCCTGGCTCTTTGGTTTGTTGTACAATTCATATACAAGCCATGGTACCTGCTGCAGAGAGGTCATAGAATAGTTTAAAAATATCAGCCCTCTCCTGCCCGATGTGTACCTGGAGCCCGGCCGGGACGCCCAGGAGGACCGGAGGAGGGCTTGTGCCTCCTCCAGACCGTGAGGGGGCGTCCGTCCTGGTTATGTAGGGGGCCTCGGGTACAGGGCTTGGAAGCCCAGCCCTGTAGGGACCCGTGGAAGTGCTGGGGGGAAGACGACAGGGGACACCCGGATGGCTTCCGGGTGCGCAGCCGGCACTTCCGCCACACTGGGGTGTGGCTACAACTGATTGCCGGGAAGCAGCTGGAGCCCATCCGGGTTCCTATAAAAGGGGCCGCCTCCCTCCAGTCATTTAGAAGAGTCGGGTGGAAGAGTGGCAACGTCTGGAGAAGGGAGAAGGGAGAAGGGAGAAGGGAGAAGGCGGTAAGAAGAAAAGAGAGAGAGAGAGAGAGAGAGAAGAAAAGAGAAGGCATTGGAGTGGCCTGGACTGAGGAGTATTGGGGATTACTGAGCTGAATTGTAAAGGAGATGAAGAATAAACGTGTGTTTGTGGGTGACATTAACGTGTCTGCCTGTCTGTGTCCGGGGCCAGGTTCACACTATCTATCTATCTATTATATAGTGCCTTTCATATCTATATATCTATCTATTATATAGTGCCTTTCATATCTATCTATTATATAGTGCCTTTCATATCTATCTATTATATAGTGCCTTTCATATCTATCTATCTATCTCTATCTATCTATCTATTATATAGTGCTTTTCATATCTATCTATCTATCTGTCTATTATATAGTGCCTTTCATAT
>JANRMT010062820.1:8103908-8137413 GCA_026402145.1 Polypterus bichir lapradei
AGTGCCTTTCATATCTATCTATTATATAGTGCCTTTCATATCTATCTGTCTATCTATCTTATAGTGCCTTTCATATCTATCTATTATATAGTGCCTTTCATATCTATCTGTCTATTATATAGTGCCTTTCATATCTATCTGTCGATCTATCTATCTCTCTATATGTTGTATAGTGTCTTATCTATTATTTAATGCTTTATCTATCTATCTTTATTTTTGTCTGTCTGTCTTTGTGTTTTGGGTCACTGTCCTGTTGGAAGATGAACCTTCAGCCCATTTTGGGGTCCAGAGCTCTTTGGCAAAGGGTCTCATTACGGATATTTCTGTACTTTGCTCTTCTGCTTTCCCTCAAGCCTGACTAGTCTTCTGGTCTCCACAGTGTGACTCTGCCACCTCCAGGCTTTACATTACAAATGTGTTGCACAGGTGACGAGTTGTGATTCTTTCCCTCCAGATTCAATGCAGACTTTGGTTTCATCAGACCAGAGTTTTGCTTCTCACATTTCGAGAGTCCTTAAGTGTTTTGGGGTTTTTTTGCTTTTCATGCCACCTCCATGCAGGTGTCTGTATACCTTTTACTGGGGAGAGTTTAGATGTTCTAGACAGTTGATTTAGGTAATCCTACGGTTTTATTGATGCCTCTAATGGTTTTATTCTTGTTTTTCTGCCTCGTGATGGCTTCTTTGACTTTCATTGGCACAGCTCTTGTCTTCATGTTGAACAATGGAAACTACAGACTGAAAGGGTAGAAGCAATCCGAGGTATCTTATGAAGCATTGAAACACATCTAAGACATTACAAACACTTTTGGCACAGTTGTCCTAAGCATATATGGTGCCCTGAAATGGGGGGATCGTGTAGAAAAGGTGTTATCATCTCTATATGGTGTGACGGCCGTGTGCAAATCCCTTTAAATGCAAGTCTGCAACGTGCACTTTAATCACAATGTCTGAGCTGTTTGATTCGTGATTTTAAACTGTGGAGCAGAGGGTTAAATTGTTTTTGTCCCAAACATTACGGGGGGCACTCCATATTGTAACTGCGCCTTTTCTTTGCCTTGGTTTACAGATCAGCCATAACTCGTCCCTGTGCTCCTTTCCCTGCAGTGGGCCTTTCCTGTATGAAGAAACCAGAACTGAGATTTCTCTTCTCCTCGTCATTCAGTAGTAATTGGACTTAATGGACATGTGCTGTGTTATTTTAGGCTGTGTGGTCTTCTGGAAAATACAAGCCCACTAAACGGCCTTCTTGTTGTGTTTTGCCAATAATTAACATTTTATTTCTGAATGTGAACCACGTAACCCTTTCCAAACAGGGATGGTGACGATTATGGGACTGATTATAAAATACGACTTTATTACAGTGACGGCAAGTGGGCTCTTGCTTAGAATGCACTTAGCATGCGTGTGTGTGTGTGTGTGTGTGTGTGTGTGTGTGTGTGTGTGTGCATGCGCGTACGTGTGTGCGTGTATGTATTCCCTCACCTATAGGGCTGATGTTTCAAATTAGATTATAACGAGAAATATGAACACTAAGCCGGGGACGTTAGGTTGCTCTCTAATCCCCTGAACTCTAATCCATTTCAGCAAGGTAATTAAAGCCCCCGACTAGAGCTAATGATAAAAGCCCAGAGATTCTCCATTCTAATGTGTGCAGACCCCGGTGTGGGGGCTCACTTGTATCTTAAGGACCTCGTCTCTCGTTATTTAATCATTTTTTTCTTCTCTTTTTTTTTTTTTTGTCCCCATTTTCTATGACTTCATTTTCATGGATTAGGAGGATTGTCCGCACTGACAGACCGGCAGGGTGTGCTCTGCTAGCCTCCCTCGAACTCCCACTATGTACTTAGCCATTGTGTGCTCTTGCAGCGTGTTATGACTTTTTAATTATTCAGATTTTCGGCGGTGCGCTGTGGTCCTGTGGAATGTCTGTACTGTTATTAATTTGCGATTGTAAAAATAAAGAGGAGCTCCCCGGCTATAACATAATTTAATACATTTTCATTTTTCTATCAAAGCCTTTGAGGTTACTGTTACAATTTCCAGTAAATAAACACGACATTTTCTTTCCACTTGGCAGCTAGAACCTCTGTTTAAAATTTCAGACTGCAAGTGAAGCATGTTTGAACATCCCAAAAGAAAATAAGAGCGGCCGAGACGCGCCGTCAGCAAGGAGCCGGGATGCTAGGAGGAATGGGTTCACCAAATTTCCGAGCTTCTTAATCATCTCTGCAGGCAGCGACGTCCGCTTTTCACTGGGAGTTTCGTCGATTAGGCTGACGCTCATCCAGTTACAGTGGAGGCTGCTGGTCTCAGATGAGGACACGGTGTACAGAAGATGAATCTCACCATAGTCAGGAGACCATCTAGGAAAAGGCTGCTTGAAGAGGTGCTGGTGAGGCCAGCAGGGGGCGCTTATCTCATGCTCTGTGTGTGGTGACGGGGACACTGTGCTGTCCTTCATGAGATGTCAAGCCGAGGTGTGGTCATCAAAGATCCATAGGCCTCCTATGAAAACAGTAGGGTGTATTCAGATGTCCTGGCTAAAATTGCCTACCACAGCTGGGCCACACTGGCCCCCTTTAATTATCCCCTGTCCCTCATTTGCTAAGTGTCTCTCTCAGCTCTTCACCACCTAAGAGCTAAAGTGTGGTGAGCATACTGGCGCAAAATGGCTGCCATCCCATCATCCAGGTCCGGTGGTTGAAGTCACCCCCAATAGTCTATGTCAAGCACTTTGAAAAGCACTATAGAAGTGTAATTCAGTATTCATTTTTATTGAGTTGAGTAGTTGACAGCGTACATTGGTGGCACTGTTTGTGTTAATTTGACTAGCTCTCTCTGTCTATGTATATGGGCAGAGTGGTGGCTCTGAGGCTAGGGATCTGCACTGGCAATCGGAACGTTGCAGGTTCGAATCCCGTAAGTGCCAAAAGGGACTCTTCTCTGTTGGGCTCCTGAGCAAGACACTTAACCTGCACATCCTGGGTATGACATTAATCTTCATCCAGCCCTGCATGTAGGCCCTCCAATCTGCAGGGAAAAACCTGGGGGTTGGTGGCAGAATTGGCACTCCAGCCACCATAAAAAACCTCACAGTGTTCCACTCCATCTGAACTAGTGTGGTGCTGAGGTGTCACTCGGGTCCTAATCTGGGATCCTGAGCTGGTCTGTCATGTGGTGGGTGCGGCAATGCGCTGTATCAGTACCTGCTCCTAACTTCTCTCCTCTCTGTCTACAAAGCACAATCCATTTGCTTTCGTCTCTGCTTTCTGTGCACAGCTTTGTTTTCCAAGCCACACTCCTAAAATTCGGCACACCGGTTCTTCTCACCACAGGTCAAGTTTTCGTTGTGGTAACCCTTGGGGGTCTGAGTGAGTGGCAGAAAATACTGCAGTGTGATCAATTACCAGAGCAGCAGTGCCAGGGCGGTGGTGGTGGTCTGACGTGAAATCAGCACATTCAAAGAGGAAATCGCAGTCCACTTCCAGCCCCTTACATTTTTTTTTCTTTTGATGAAGCACAATCAGGCCATCATTTTTCAACTAAATGGTCCTGTGACCCATTCTGTAGAATAGGGATTGCCAGGAACCAAGAAATTCAATGCTGTCAACATCCACGGTTAGGCCATAATCAACGGCCTGGAGGTGTGGAATGTGGCAACGCTACCTGAAATGAACTGCAACTCCCAGAGTGAAGATAAGAACAAAAGAAATCCAACAAATGAGAAGAGACCATTCAGCCCTTCAGGTTCGTTTAGCTAATAGTGAAGCTGTCCAAACACCTCATTCAGAATCTTTGTCAAGGTTTCTGCTTCAACGCCATGACTAAGGAGTTTGTTCCAGAGTCCTACAACTCTTTGTGTAAAGAAGAGTTCCCCAGCTTTACTCCTGAATGCACTTCCCCTTAACTTCCACCAAGGTTCTCGAGTACGTGATTCACCCGTAGAGCAGAAGGAATTCTTCTGGATGTGCTTTGTCAATGCCTTTCAGAATTTTGAAGACCTGGAAGATGTCCCCTCAGAGTCTCCTCTACATTCTCGGAGTCTTTCAGAGTACAACGTGTCCTTAAGTCCTGGGATGCACCTGGTTAATTTCCTCTGCACAGCTTCAAGTGCTGCGATGTCTACCTGATAACTGGAATTGCCCACAACACTCCAGATGCCGTCTCACTAGTGCATTATATGGTTTGAGCATAACGTGCCTTGATTTATAGTCAACAGTTTTTACGATATAACCTAACATTTTATGTCCAGCTTTACTTGTTTCTGTACATTACTTAAATGATGAAAACTTTGTGTCGAAACAAACCGTTCAGTTCTTTTCAGAGGTTGTTTCTGCTAAATTTAAAAAACAGCCATAAGTCGCCGACAGGATTCGTGATCATCTTCTGTGTTTTCATTGCTTTCACCGCAGCAACAAATCATTCAGACTCCATGTTTTCACACCCTGAGGACCATCACTGGATTTGCACTCTTGCCCTGCACCTGCTTGTTTGTCTGTTTTTCTTCTGCCTTGGGAAGCGTGAATCTGTAACTCATCCCCAGACATTCAGAAGCACAGTAAGATAATCTTTACATCTTTTTCACAAGGTTGCTCCCCGGGAACATTCTATCCATCCATTGTTGCATCTGTAAGCATGGACCTTGTGGTCTTAATGAGACCAAAACTGATCTTTTTGGCCATCTGACTAAATGCTATATTACACAACACGTTATCAAAAGCACAGCATGTCCACCATGAAGCGTGGTAGTGGCAACATCAGGCCCAAGAAGGCCTGTGAAGGTAAGAAGAATGCAGCACAATATGCTGAAATCCTGGTGGAAAACCTGATGTGGACTGCATGAAACTTGCACCTTGGGAGCAAGACAACAACCCCAGGCATGAAGTCAAAGCTACACAGGAATGGCTTCAAATTAGCAATGTGAATGTCCTAGAGTGGCCGTGTCGGAGTCCAGATGTCAATCCAGCTGTGCCTGGACTTGAAGATGACTGTTCACCCACAAGCCCCATGACACCTGACAGAGACTGAGCAGTTTGGCAAAGAAAAACTGGGAAACGAGGTCAGTGTGTAGATGTGCAAAGCTAATAGAGGCCTGTGCTCACCGACTCAGGGCTGTCATGGCTGACAAAGCTGTGTCTACTAAATGCCGAACTGAAGGGGCTCTTGAATATACTATACTTATATGTGCATACTTATATGATCAGCTGTTTAGTTTTTTAGATTTGTAATTAATTTAGCTAACTTTGCAGAGATCTGTATTCACTTTGACATTAAAAAGTCTTTTTCTGTTGATCAGTGAAAAAAAGCCAAATTAAATCCTCTGTGATTCCATATCGTATAACAATAAAATGTGAGTACCTTTTATGGGCACTTCAGTTGTTGCATGATGGTGCCATCTGACAGCGCCTGGGTCCACATCAGGAAAATTCAGTAATCGGGCAGGAGAAAAGCAGTTCATTGTATCTTTTAACTACTCCTCAGAAAAATGCCTTGGAGGGAGCATTCTTCACAAACAGTCCGTTACAGCCTGGTCAGAATGAACAGAGAAACAAAGAATTGAGATTCATTTTATAAACTGTTGAATTTACATGCAGTGACAATCAATGCAAGCTTTTACTCTGGTTGGTTCATTGGGTTACATCGAAATGACTACTATAAAATAAAAGTCTATTATGTTCTGGTTCTTCTTCTACCTTTGAGTTGAGCCACCACCCTTGACCTTTCTGCGTATGTAACAACTGTCCATAGTCGTTGTTTTACAGAACATCTGCTGATGTCTTTGTCATCTTTCTGTACATTTTGTTGTTCACTTCATCTTTATCTTGCTTCCTAATATACTTGCAAAGGTTTCTGACATTTATTAAACCTTTTAGCTATTTCTTTAAGAAGAAAGCTATATTACCCTAAAATTAATCTTCCAGATTCCCTCTTTGGGACTTCTTAAAGTCTAAAGTCCCACTAAAAGTGTAAGGACCAGTTTCCTACTGTAACTCAGCTTTCATCTTAAAATAAGGAATAAAATGAACCTGGTAGGACCACCAGTAAAGAAGCAAATATCAAAAATATATTTGTGATCAGCAGTCTTGAAATAACATAAAATGAAACTCAAATCTCCTAAATTGCTGATACCACATTTTAAAAAGTTGGTGGTCGGTGGATGCGGCGGCCACAACTTCACATCCTTCTAATCATTTTTGCTGAAGATGCCTGTCAGTCTACTTTTGTAATTTCCTGAGCAAAAAATATGGTCAAAAAATGGCCTAGCAGCTATGTTATATGGTTTGAGAAGGTGGCACTGACCAAAAAACAGGAGACAGAGCTGGAGGTGGCAGAGTCAAAGATGTTAAGATTTGCATTGGGTGTGACGAGGATGGACAGGATTAGGAATGAGGACATTAGAAGGTCAGCTCAGGTGGGAAGGTTAGCAGACAAAGTCAGAGAGGCGAGATTGCATTGGTTTGGTCATGTGTAGAGTAGAGATGCTGGGTATATTGGGAGAAGGATGTTAAAGATAGAGGTGCCAGGGAACAGGGAAAGAGGAAGCCCTAAGAGAAGGTTTATGGATGTGGTGAGAGAGGACATGCGGGTGATGGGTGTGACAGAGCAAAAAGGAGAGGACAGAAAGATATGGAAGAAGGTGAAGCCTTCAGAACTAATTCTTAGATGAACACAATACAGCCAAGACATTACTAAAGTTACTAATGGCTATTTACTGCTTGCAATGACTGATTTTTAATTTATTATTCACATACAACTGCTGAGCCCCATTTTCAGCAGCCATTCCTTCAGGGTCTTACTGGAGGATTATGGGATGCTGGCCTAAGAGGCAGAGTATTAAAACAAAAAAGCTGAATGTGAAGCTGGAAAATATAAAAAGAAAAAGTTAAAATGGGCAAATGAACACCGACAACGGGCAGAAGATGACTGGAACAGCGTCTTACGGTCAGCATCCCAGAATCGTCTTTCTGCTGTTCCCAGACGACGCTGGCATTTAGTGTGAATTTAATGAAGAAGCCAACTAAGGGCCTGTAAGGCGCTTGTTTCTCACTCTCCATACTCTGCTGTTCTTATCCTCTTAATACCGTTGTGTATCTGAGCCTCCCCTTCCTTTTCTATCCTGGTCAGATCCCGTTTGCCTTTTCTCTCAAGACAGTAACAGACACTTTTGTGTGAAATCTTTTTTTTTTGCAATTCCTCTCATGGAATAGCAAAAGGTTTCTTGAGAAAGCTGTTTCATTTTGGCCATTTTTGAACCCAGAGCTAAGCTTTAGGGATGCCAGTACCTAATTGCTACCCAAGTGAACAGAATAACCAATCGTAGTAGCGCTGATGTAATTACTAAGGTTTCTCTAAAAACCAATCAGTATTTATACGTGAGAAATTAAGGCAGGGGTCTCCAACTCCAGTCCTGGAGAGCTACTGTGACTGCAAGTTTTCATTCTCACTCTTTTTTTAATTAGTGACCCGTTTTTGCTTTTTAATTAACTATCACCCTTTATTTTAATTGACTTTTCTTGAGATTCTGACAGCTGAATTGATTCTTTTTTCCTTAAACGGCACCTAAACATAAATTTGATGAGAAGTGAGCCAACAGATGACCAACTAAGTTGGGGCCTCAAACTCCAACCTTCATTCAGTTTCTTAATTTGAAGCCAATTCTTGTTGCTAATTAAACCCGTTATTTAATTCCATGGTGCTCCTTCTGCCATCGCAGACATTTCCAAAACTATTGATTTTCTTGTTTAATAACGCTGTCAAAATGTTTTGTGGACCTGAGCAGATGAACATTACTGAAGCCTTCACCTTTCTTTATTTGTTTATTAAGTGCCTTGAGCATGGGAAAGGCGCTATATAAGTAAAATGTATTATTATTATTATTATTTCCAGTTATTGTGCGACAGATGCAGGTTGTTGTTTATGTGTTGGTTCATTTTGTGTCTTAATGTTGTTTGGTTGCTAATTAAAGAAATAATTAAGGGGCCTGAGTCTTAAGTTGTGCATCAACTAAAATTAAGGCAAAGAGTTAATTAGCAGCTAAATCTGGTCACTAATTAAGAAACGGGTTAGAACACGGGGTGGGCAAAGTCAGTCCTGGAGGGCCGCAGTGGGTTAGAACCTTTGGGTTAGAATGAAAACCTGCAGCCACAGTAGCTCTCCAGGACCGGCGTTGGAGACCCCTGAATTAAGGATAAGCTAAGGGGCTGAGCATTAGAACAATGAATGAAAGGCTGCTGAAAATGGAGCTTTGCAGTTGTATGTGAATAATAAATGAAAATTCAGGCATTCCAAGCAGTAATGGCCAACACTAGTAATGTCTTAGTTACATTTTTAAACTAATTTAATAGTATCTTGATTGTAAAGTTATCCAATTGTATCAAAAACCTGAAAATGTACGGGTGTCTCCAAATCTTTGACTGTCAGTGTATATTTAAAAAGTATAATAGCAAGAAAAAGTATCATTACTGGTAAAAAAAAAATGTGTGCAGCCTCGAACATTAGGATATGTGAAGCCCCCAGTGAACCAAATAATAATAAAAAACAAACGTAATGATTTCAGTTATAATGGAAGTGTTGCCTGTATCTGGTGAGACCCCTCCGCTGCGATGAAGACGGTGGTGTCCTGTGTTTCCACTGATCGCAGAAGTGAAGGTCACCCGGTGTCTTACAAGCAGGCGCCTCCTGTTGTGACACGCGGCCTCCTCCGGCGCTTCGCGCGCGCTCGACTGGTTAGTGCGCGTGCCCGGCGTTTACACTGCGCCCCCAGCCAGTCGTTCTCAGCGCGGATGCGCGGATTTTCTTGCTTTCGTTTTTTCTTTCTTTCTTTTTCTTTCTTTCTTTCTTTCTTTCTTTCTTTCTTTCTTTCTTTCTTTCTTCAGTGGCTCGTCGCCCTTTAATTCTCTAATGAGCGCACTTATCGACGTCTCTATGCTTTTATGATTTTACCTGATCTAGAGCGCCCCTCACAGACCAATCAGAATCAAGGGACGCAATTTAAATCAAAAGAGAGCGACGAGACTGCGGCACCCAGGGAAAATGGAAAAGTCCTGACAAATTGCAGACTGGAAGCCCACCAATTAAGTTCCCCCCAATTGCTCGAGTAATCCTTTTTCGCCCGCTATAAAGAGAACATAATGTTTCCCCTCTTTCAGTAAGTTTGTGAAGGCACATGTGCCGCCCCACTCAACTTTGAACGCCACGTCCGGGCAGTCCGTCAGGCAGGGAAGGGGTTAATCCTGGCGGAGAGGTGACCTTTCTCCTCACGTGCTCTCACCCCCGCTTTTTATCGAGGCTCTCCAAAGGGACTCATCACACGCGCGGCTCTATGAACGACAAAAAGAGGAGTATTGTCCTTATCACCTCCTTCCAGAAAGTGGCAGAGTAATAGGACTTTGTGAGGAGAAATGAAGCCCGGTCTGATGGCTGCTGATTAAAAATTGACTCTGCCACATCAAAGAAGAGTTGAAGGTGAAAATGATGATCACTTCCCTCTCCGGGGGACCCTGCACCATTTCTTTTATTCAACCTTGAAAGGTTCTTTCTGAATAAGATAATATCCCTGGAGTCCATTTGGGGGAGACGGGATGGGAAAATGTAGATCGGAACATGCCTGTCCTTAATAGAAAAGTCATAATAAATTCAAATTGTCATAATGACTCGCGACTTTTAATAAACTGTCCGAAAGGGATACGCAGCAAAACACGCGAGAGAAGGAGACCCTCGCAACTAAAGGGGCTCATAATTGGTGTCGTTTTTAAGCGGCTTGTGCCTAAAATCGGCTTCGTCTGTGCTGTTAAAAGCTCGTAAAGCGGAATGAATGGACGTCCTGAAAACCGAAGAGCAAATGATGAGCGGCGAGGACCCGGGAAACGTAAAAAAATAAGCCAAGAAATAGACAATAAAAACACTGGAGTGCGTTTACGAGCAAATGATACACATATACGTGTGTGTGTAGGCACTAGCATTGTATATTATTATGGATACTGCAAACGAGCAGACATTTACACCGTGTGCGAGTTTAAAATACACACCTCGTTAATTTCACCTGAAAGATATTCATATTTATAGAGAAAGTTCTGAGTTTATGGCTATACAATGTATATCACACAATGTATTCGTATGGAACATTTTTGTTAGAGAGATAAACATAAAAGACACAATACAGTATATAAAGTATGAATAGATATTAAAAGCACTATATCTAATACTGAGGTATGACAGGCACACTGTGATAGATAGAGAAATAGATTAAATAATAGAGAAATAAGGAAGACAAACTACAAAAATATGAAAGGAAGTTTATAATAAGATATGAAATATATATTTGATGCATTGATAGACATTAAAGACACACTAGAATAGAGAGATCATAGATATGCGTAAAAAGCAGTATATAATAGATATGAAAGGCACTCTTTAATAGGTAGATAGATACAGTATGAAAGGTAGTATATAATAGATCAATAGACAGATACTAGATGAAAGTCACTATATAACAGAAAGTTGGGGAGCCACCATATACAAACAAATATATTGTCAGTATATAATTGATAGGTATTAAAGGCACTATATATTTGTACATTGATAAATGTTAAACACACACTATAGTAGATGGATAGATAGATAGGCATCAAAGGCAGCACAAAATTGATATTAAAGGCACTATAATAGACCGTATATAATTGATAGATATTAAAAGCACTATATATGTTGTTAGATATCATAGATAGCAACAAAAGACACGATATAGCAGAGGGGTAGCATATTTTTGATAGATATTAAAGACACTATATAATGGATAGATGTCAAATGCACTCTGTAATAGAAAGATGTAAAAGGTAGACTATAATAGAAATGAAAGGCACTATATAAGAGATATGGAATGAGCTATATAGATGAATAGGGAGGACATCATATACAAAATATACAAAAGGTGCTACAGTATGTAATTGATAGAAATGAAGCACACTATATGATAGGTAGATGTGAATGAAAGGCGCTATATGATACTTAAATAGATATGACCGACACCCTATGATATGCATGTATGTATAAGTAGACATGTAGGGCAAAACATAATAGAGGGATAGGGAAGACACTTTATACAATAGATAAGAAATGAAGTATATAATAGATGTTAAAGGCAGTTTAATACATACTGTATATAGATAGGCATACAAAGCACTATTTAATAGATAAATATGAAAAGCACTAAAGAGAGATAGAATAGATATGGAGGGCACTGTATAATGGATGGTGTGGCAGACGGCTGGGGATTCAGCCCAGCCGGGACGCCTGGAAGGACCAGGAGAGGGACACGAGAGGGCAGCCGTCCTGGTCTGCGTGGGGACCACGGGAACAGAGCTTAGAAGCTCATCCCTGTTGGGGCCCGTGTTCACCGCCAGGGGCCTCCTGGATAATTATGGAGCCCTGGAAGGCAGCACTACCGCCACACCAGGAAGTGCTGCTGGAAGATCATCAGGAAGCACCGAGGGCACATCCGGGTGAACTATAAAAGAGGCCGCTTCACTCCATTCAAAGAGCCGGAGTCGGGTGGAAGAAGATGGAGCTTGCGAGGAGTGAAGTAGAGGCGGCAATAGAAAGAGAAGAAAAGGACCGTGAGCCATGATTGTGGGCTGGTGCACTGACAGTATTGTGTGAGCAGGTGCAGAAGGAATTCACAGTGTGTTTTTCCAACATCTGGCTGTCTCAGTGTCTGTCTGTGTCCGGGCATCTTTCACAATAGATAGAAGGATAGTTGAAAAGACGCAGGCCTAATATAGCTAGAGAGGAAGGGAAGGCACGGTATGTGATAAATATAAAGGACAATACGTAATTCATAGATGTAAAGGACACCATATAATAGATCAGTATAAAGGGCACTACAGTATATAAGAGGGAGGTCTAAAAGGCTTTATATGATGGACAGATGGATACAGAAGGTAGAACATAATACATAGGTAGACAGCAATGAAGGAGACCATATTCAATAGTAAGACTGGCAGTATGTAATATATAGAGAGATGTGAAAGGTGCTATATAAAAGGCGGACTGACGTGAGCAGCAAGTGCAGGTATGGCAGCATAAAGGTGCGCTTTCTCTATCCACGCGGTGTGTGTTGACTATGGGATGCAGGCGCGGCGTTTGCACTGTGAGTAACACACCAATAATTAATAACAAAGTGCTTCTCGGTGTTAAATAAAGAGACTACAAAAGGGAAGCGTGTAGCCCACAAGTGCCAAACCTGTTCTAGAAATTGTCACTTGCTTCTTTCTTTGATGGCGCTTTATTAAAAATAGCACACATCTCCGAGTAAAAGTTTCCTGGGGATTTGGCTAATCTAAAGCTGTTGCCTCGGCCGGTGTCAGGCATCACGCTGCTCGCTCGTTTCCAGAAGGGCTGTTTAAACTTGCCTGCATTGTTACTTCCCTCTAAACAGGCGGCGTGCCACATTTGCAGCTTGTTGAGCGATGTGGCTCGCATTAATTACAACTCAACTTGTATATTGTGCGGAAACAAAGCCCATGAACCAAGGGTGGTTATTAAATGTTCTAGCAGATAATTACTAAAGTGCCGTCTTGTTTGAAGCTGCCTTCCATTTTTTTCTGACATTTCTAGCCGGCCTATGAATTTCTTCTTCACTGCGTTGCTGTTGTTCCTGGAGGTGTCTGGCTGAGAGAAATAATTTTTAATGAATCGATAAAGTATCATAAGTGCTCAAACAAGAATAAAATAATAAGTTAGTGAAAAGGTAATAAAATCTCATTCATGCTGCAGTTACGTGAAGTCTTCCATATCTAATCACCATCAGCTTACTTGGACTGGAGTGACATTCCTACTTCTTCTGTTTCAGGAATCCTTTTCCATACATTCTTATACCTGTTTAGTCCAGTCTCTGGTCAGAAGGAGCTGGTAGACATCCCAGCAGCAGGAGGACAGGACACCAATTCATCCTAAAGTCCATTTACACGCCCTGGCCTACCTGTAATCAGCAATGACCTTAAAACACGTGGCTTTGTGGATTTGGGAGGAAAATCCATGCAGACACAGGATGAATGTGGACAACTACCTGGTAGAAGATTCTGACCCGGGACACTGGATACTTGAGATGTTTTGATGGTACCAATTGGGCCACCATGCCATTACTCTGGTCATTAGTGCTCCATGTAATAAAACTAACTAATTTCACCGTGCGTCTCACGCTCCGTTAATAGATCCATTGTTGCTTTATTTAGTACCTCTCATTGCAAACATCCTTGGATTTATAAACAAATGAGTATATTCTTGAAACAAAATGCATCAAAATCATTAGAGTACAACACGAGATTCGTCAAACTGTGCCGCACGCATACAGCTGGTCAGAATCGAGCACCACACAATAAACAACAGTAGTTTTTACACTGGAACATGAAAGGTTCAATGAACATCCCAGAAGGTGCCAACGTGTGTCTGAGCAGCAGGAAAACAGACAGAGTCACCCACCCAGCAGTGGGGTAAGAACGACGGCTGGCATTTAGTCAATTTGTAAAGAATGATACAAACGATAAACAAGCAGTAGGTATTTACAGTATGAAGTAGAAATTCCACGTCGCAACTTTCTAGAATCAATGAAAACGTGCTGTAGATTCACAGAAAACTCGTAGTCCTTTGAGATATTTGTGTGTGGTGTCTGGCACAATTAATTATCAAAAGCACTTTGTTTCATTGTTACGTTAATGATGTGACCATATTGAAGATGATACTGCGTGTGTATCTTCATCCAGGTTTGTGATTAAACATCGAAACGTTTAGCAAGTGTTTACGAATATTACGAATAGAGTTAAGACTTCTACATGCTCCTTGACTACAATTTCTAGTTTTATTTTTGGCTTACTTCATGTAGGTTTCCTTTATGAAGATTGTGCTGCAGGAAAAAATGGGAATATTTTATGAGACAGATCAGGGGCCTCATGTATAAACGGTGCGTACGCACAGAAATGTTGCGTAAGAACGCATCCACGTTCAAATCGCGATGTATAAAACCTAAACTTGGCGTAAAGCCACACACATTTTCACGGCAGCTCATACCCTGGAGTGCGCAAGTCCTGCGCTTGGTTTTGCAAACTGGTGGCACCCAGCGTCAAAGCAGTGTTACTGTTCTGTGTGGTTTCCCTTTTTTTTTCAGATCCACATCCCTGACGCGGCTTTATAAATACACTGAAATTAACCGCATATTGTTTATTAGTTTAATGCATCTGATTGTAATTAACCTGTAACAATTTAATAGTCCACAGAATGGTCAAACTATTCTAAATACCATAGTTACTCTCACTGCACCCTCTTCTTCTTCTTTCAACTGCTCCCGTTAGGGGTTGCCACATCGGATTAACTTTTTCCATATTACTCTCACTGCACCACTCAATATCACTGTATCTGAGTGTGAATCACAGCTCTACAGCAGCTGATCGGAAAGAGAATTATCAGTATACAGCAACAAGCACACGCTGCCTCAGCCATTCGCTATTTGAACTGGTCTCATCCGACAAACGCTTCAGAGCCTTTCCTGTTCGGACCTCGCGGTTCACAAACAGTTTCATCCCAAGAACTATACACGCACTCAATCAGTCCATCAAGTGCTCCTTGTAGAATGCTTTGTACTTTCAAGTTTACAGTGAGGTAATTGTACTTATGATACAGTTATAATATTGCACAACCTGAGCCACTTTATAAAGCACGTATTTACATATGATGACGATATCATTTTTAAAATGAAATGCAGCAAAATATTTTTGTTATATTATACAGATAAAACTTTAACTACACGGTGCCGCAGTACTATCGAGTAATTTGAGCTTCGTTCACGGTTTGTTCCTGCCTCGCGCTGTATTCTTGCTGTGGCTGGCGCGACACTGGAAGGATAGATGGATAGAATAATTAAACATTACGAAGATATTTCAATGTTCCTTAAAAGTTTTGAGGAATCGGCATTCTAAGCTTACAGATGGCTTAACGTCTATTACAGAGCTGACTGTGTAGTGATTGGGTATTTGGAGAAAGAAAAGGAAGGACAGGAATTGAGAGTTAGTACGTTTGAAAGAGACAGTACTGCTGCAATAAAGTATTTCATCGAACGTTGCGCACAATCACTGTGCCACCGTGTTCCCATGTTTAATAACATGCTTTAACTCCTATCATCATGAAAATGATATCACGTATACTTCTCAGTATTTTAATTATGCAGAGAGCTGTAATATCACGAATGTAATGGATTCTGTGTCCTGTCGGAGGAAGAGAAAGAATGGAAGCACGTAATGATTCACACACACAGAGCACATTGAAGATCAAATACAAAACAAAGCATTTAACATACTACTTTAGTTAGGATGGGATTTGAGAAACTAGTAAATTAAACGATTTTAAGATGAAGTTTATGATGTTCTAGTTTAATGACAAAATAAACTACGTGATTAAAGTGGAAATTTCGAGATTAAAGTTGACATTTCGTGCTTTTTTTCCTACTGTGTGCCTAGTTTTTTTTCTCTGTATCCTAATAAGCTTTCATATGACACTCAGATGGTTGGCTCGACTCGCCTTTTCACGGCGACTTTGATATCTGACATCTTCTTTTTTATTTCCGTCACTGTGCGACTTTGTGAACTTGAGCTTTCGAGTTTCTCCGACACGTTAAGTCAGTCGATCATCTTCCTTTTGTTGATTATACCACTGTTTAAACCAACAAATAGTACGTTTTTCTTTGCCTCCACTTGGTATTCGCTGAAATTCTTCTATTTTTCCTCGGACGTTTGCCATTGCCTTTTCACAGAACACTGAGCTTAAGGGCTATTTATATTGATTTGCATATTCAAAGAGGCGTAATTCTGGGAGGTGTTGGAGTGGGGCAGCAGGCGTGTGCACATGCATTAATTTCCACACTGACCGGAATTTATGTAGCAGAAGAATGTGTAAGTTGTCGAATGCACAGATTTATGCATCTGTTTTTTTTGTGCGTAAGTACATTTCCACTTTTGCGCTTACGTCATGTTATAGTGCGATTTCTACAGGGTGTTATGCATGAGGCTCCAGGAGAGGAGACGTAAATTAAAACACAGTGAATGTCAAAAACAGGCAATCAGAAGCAATCGTAAGCGAAAGTACCACAACGTGAATCGAAAATCAAAGTCAAAAATTTTAGAGCAAAAGTCAAAACAAGAAAATCCAATTAGAGACAATTAAAGAGGTAAAGGTTTGCATGCCAAAAGGAGTATTCTGTCCGCAGACTCAGATGAGGAAGTGCTCTGTTGCGTTATTAACGCTGGCGTTGTGTCCTCCGTGACTCTGCCCCTAACAAACTACCTAGCAATGGGTGGACAAAAACAGCAACCCTCGTTATAAACAAAAATGGTGTTGGAGACATTGCAAAATAAACATTCATAACTAGAAGAGCACAGTCAATCAAAATTCTGATGGAACAATCAAAATTCCGGGATAAGAAAACCCCAGTAGAAAGCTTTCAATAAGTAAAAACCCCAAAAGAAAAACACATAAAAAACGAATAACCAGATGAATCACTACGTTGACTTACGGTTCTGACCTGTGGATTTCTTTTCGGCTACAATTTTTGAGATTTTCATCTTCTGCTTCTATTTCTTCCAAGCATATCTGCCATTGTTGGAATTCTGGCAAAACATTCCTGTTTTGGAGCTGAAGGTTGAGCCTGTCCCACAGGACCAGGTAACACCACACCAAAAAGGGCCAAACAAAAGAGTAGTTAGAAAATGAGCAAACCAGGAGGAGCATAAACTCGATTATCAAGACACAATATGGAAGCCAAAAGTCATCAAACATTTAGCAAAGGAAACCCAGCTGCCTTAAAATCCTTTCCCTAAGTAGTAATCGCAAACAGAAGTATTTTTATACATACAGTCAGATGCTGATTCTGACACAACTCAATCTTAAATAACGTAAACCCTGCCAACGGTCACGCAATTGGCATCGAGCATCATTGCAATCAAAATATAATACTAAACACACTAAACAGTTACTAGCATGGCACCAACAAGATAAAAGTAACATCAATGTACAACTAAAACTAAACCCCCAAAACTGTCCAACAGACACAATGTTATGCTGAACAAGAATATAAAAAATCTGACAAAAGAGAGGAGACCATTCAGTCTGTCCAGGCCGTTTGTTTAGCTAATGGCTAATCTGTCCCAATATCTCATCCAGGTTTTTCATAAAGATTATTGAGGTTTCTTCTTCAACTACTGACGCTCTGTGACCATAAGCAAGTCACTTGTCCTGCCTGTGCTCTGTGGGCGGAGTGGTGGATCTGCTCCACCAATCAGGAGGTTGCCGGTTCAAATTCCGTAAATAACAGAAGTGGCTCTACTCCATTGGGCCCTTGAGCAAGACCCTTAACCTGCAATTGCTCCATCCTGGGTATGACGTTACTCTGCATCCAGCCCTGCGAGTAGGCCCTCCAACCTGCAGGGAAAAACCTGGGAGTTGGTGGCAGAATTGGCACTCCAGCCACCATAAAAAAAAAACCTCACAGTGCTCCATTCCATCTGAGCACCTCACCTCACCTGGTGCTGAGGTGTCACTCAGGTCCTAATCTGGGATCTTGAGGTGGTTTGTCATGTGGTGGGTGCAGCCACGCACTGTATCAGCACATGCTCCTAACCTCTCTACATGATTTGGTAGTTTGTCCAGAGTCCCACAATTCTTTGCATGAAAAAGAGCTTCCACACTTCAGTCGTAATTGCACTTCACCTTCATTTCTACTGAGGTCCTCAAGGAGGTGATTCACCATTAAGTTGAAAGAGTTCTACCAGATCTATTTTATCAAGGCCTTTGAAAATTTTGAAGATCTGGATCAGGTCCGCGTGGAGTCTCCTCTGCTCAAGACTAATTCTCGCAGTTGCTCTCCTCTACACAGCTTTACATGTTGATATGTCTTTCTTGTAGTGTGGTGTCCAGAACTGCACACAGATGTGGTCTCACTAGTTCATTATAGTCCCTTGATTTATATTACAGTTTTTATGATATAACCTAACATTTTATTTACATTTTTAGTTGCTTCTGCACATTGCTTAGATGGTGAAAAAGTTGTGCCAACATAAACCCCTAAATCCTTTTCAGAGTTTGGCCCCTTTAGGATAGTTTCTCCGATCTTGTATTTTTAACTGACGTTCCTTTTGCCCACATGTAGTACTTTGCACTTTTCTATGTTACCCTGCATTTCCAAAGTGGTTGCCCAGTTCTGAAGTTTGTCCAAATATTCGTTTTTTGCTGCCTCCACAGTGTCTGCCATCCCTGAAATTTTTTTATCATCTTCGAATTTCAAATGCTTCCTAACTACACCAGAATCTATGGCATTAAAATAAAGCAGACATAGCAGTGGTCGCCGGAGAGATCACAAGAGACTCCACTGATTCCCCTTTTGGCTGTTTTGTCTCCTGCCGGTTAACCTACCTGAGATCCAGTTTTGCAGGATACCTCTGATGCCTACAGCTTCTAGTTTCAAAATGAATGTTGGGCTGGGTTGCCCTATATAAAAGTCTAAGCATTGTGAAACTGGCATTGTCAAAACAAAAGGCCAAAACCAGGAGATCAAGAACATGGGGTAACAAAGCCAAACTGAGAAATAAAAATCAAAGTCAAAAATGGAAGCTAAAGGTCTAACACCAGAAGATCAAAATGACAACATTTTAAAATCACAAAGCACAAAGAGAGATAGAGAACTGTGGCTGTGGATGACCTTTGAACCCATTGTGTTGTTAGTGACAGGGTCACTGCTCCTATGACTCCCCTTACAATTCTGGGTAGCTCACTCCCAGATAATCAATCAAGGCAGGAACTGGGATAACTTCTTGCCCATTCTGAGGCGGTGGGTGGGGTGTTGATATAGCAGGCTGCTTGCTGCTTATTGACACATTTAAAAGACAAAAGACGCTGATGGAGAGGTGCGAAGGGATTTAAGGAGGGCCAGAGTTATGAGTTTTTTCGTAGACTCTGGTAATTCTAGTGTTGAGAGGCAGCACTTCCTTATTTATATTTTGATGTGTATTTTTACCCTAATCTCACCTGTTTTATTGTGGGACAGAACCTCATGATTTGAAATTTCTTTCGATAACTTCAGGCACTCATTTAAACTCTCTACCTAGTTACTGCAGTATTTGCATGTCTGTTTACGTTCCTGCTTGCTCTTTTGATTTAAAAAAAAAATTAAAGAAAAAGAAATGTAGAATTTGCATTTTTTATTGCCTCAAAGTTTAGTTCTTTTGAGTTATATTGTGTTGTACTTTTTGGTATTTGATTTTGACTCTAGGTTATGACTTTTGAGGTATACTTATTAAAAATATAGGATTTGTTTTTACTTACTAAGGCTCCATTTCCCAAATTTTTCTCTTTGTTTGCTAATTAATTGCCATAAATTAGAATTGCCATGTTTTTGCAGCTTATATTTTGTATATTTTTTTATTACCGTATATACTCACGTTTAAGTTCTTCCACAGATAAGTCAGGGCTTGATTTTATTGTATAATTTCCGATATTTTATAATGTCGGTTGTATAAGTTGAATGCAGAAAACTCACGCTGTTGGTCCAAAAGATTACAATATGCTAACACCCACCTGAGAGAGTAACCACGGAGCACACTGCCCTTTTTTCCTATGTATTGTGCCTATCTGACCAATCGGTAATACCCAAACTATTCCCGAAGCAACGTTTGCACTGGTTTGTGTTTTTTGTTTCTCACACCCTCATACACCTTTATTGTAAGAGCATCCCTTATCTACAATGGAGCGTTCAATCAGAAGAAAATATGAAACTGGTTTTAAATTAAAAGTCATTGAAGTGGCGAAAGAAATTGGTAACTGCGCTGCTGCAACAAACTTCGATGCATCTGAGAAACTAAAGCAAGAGATTGGAGAAAGCTAGAAGATGTAAAAAAAATTAAGTGTCACATTTTTGAACGGACGTATAAGTAGGGGTCTGATTTTATGATCGATTTTTTGGGTTTCAAGACCCGACTTATATACGAGTACATATAGTATGTACTCCATGTCTACTGCTCCAGTATAAGCTGTAGGATTCCCTGAGTGTCTCATGGGTTCGTCTGTAACAGTACAGTTGTCCGGTCAGCACACCATGGGTGAATGTGCTCCTCCATACTGTCTGTTCAGAAGGTTCTTCATTAGCTTCATTTGGGCCATTTTACCTGTCTCCTGCCATCATGGAGCTCTCCTTACAGCATATAAGTATATGCTTAGTAGTGCTGAGTACAGCTGTGTTAAACCTTATAGTAGTGGCTGCAATACGTCTCTGCTACAGTGAAATCAACAACAACAAAACTAAAAATGGTGTTCTACTGAGATATTATTGGGGTTCTTCTATCAAGCTACAACACTGAGGACCTGCTGTTTACCAATGAGACTAGTCAAACTGGTGCCACACTCCTCAGTGACCCAAAGAAGTACCTCGTGACTGTCCAATCTGTATTGTCTGACTTGATCATTATATCCCTTCACTGTTATTTCATGATCCTCAGGGCTGGAATCTTCTGCCAAGATGAATATGAGGCAACTTCCAATGGATGGATGATACTGATGCGTGATGGATTGGCCTTTGAAGAAGTGAAATTGCCAGCACAGACAGACTGATAGATATGAGGGGGGACCCAAAACTTCTCAGAACTGTAAAAAAAAAACTTTTAGTATTAAACTTACATCAATTCCCTTTTAGTTACCTTCAAAATACTCTGCCAGAGATGCAATACACTTGTCCCAGCACTTTTCCCATTCCTGGAAACATTTTCTAGAATTTTCTGCCTATACTCACAAACTTACACCAAGAGTACTCGGGATAAAATCCACAAGGACATGGTGGATCATGCAAGCTTCCATTAAAATGGTGATGTGGCTGGCAATGGGCATTCATTCCTGGAAGTGCAAAGCAGTGCCACTAACCAAAGTGGACATTGCCCCCACAAATTGTTTTAAACAATTTTAATTTAGAAATCAAAATAAAATTCAAGATTAGCTTTGCCCTACCAATTGAGTCCCCTATCATGTTTTTCAATCACTTATGACTTTCTGATCAGACACAGTTCCAGCTCCATCATTAAATTTGCCAATCACACCAAGATTGTAGGTTGATCGCCAACAATAGTGATGTGGCTTACAGAGAGGTGGCCTGTCTTCTGATACTGTGGTGTCAGGATAGCAGTCTTCCCCCTTAAAACCCGTTAGCGCCCAGCGTCCTATAAATAGGACACTTACTTTTTATTTTTTTGCATTTGTCTAATACCATATATTTCTTTTGAAGTTATTATTTATGAAAGAAGAAACTCTATTTATGAGTGTGTTATTTTTTTTTTTATTGTACGCAACTTTTTAAGATCTCTAGGCCGATTTGATTTTGAAGAATTTTTTCATGTTCGTCACTCTTCCTAATTTTTGTATTTTGTGCAATGAACATATATTTCAAATGTGAAATATTGATCAGATCATATTTATTATGCATCACAGGGTGTATATTCGAAGGTGGGAGCGTCGTCTTTTCTTTAGTCTTTTCGTGGCACCTCTGAGATTTGTGCCGTCCTATTTATAGGATGCTGGGACATAAAGGCATCAGTTTCCTTCGTCACTCGCCCCGTTCGTAGAGCACTGTCTGTTTTCCGTCGTGTGGTGACTCATGCCTCGTTTCTCAGAAGCTTATCATCGCTACGTGCCTAAAGGCATGACTTCGTGTTATTCGTGGAAGAAAAGGCAGATGGCGTTTCGAATAAAACAGACATTTAGTCTCTTAGGGATTCATTCGTAGTACTGCCTTGTGCGAGTAGAAAGTTCGAGTTTTCTGTTGCGTATTTTTGCTGTTATTCGGAGTCATGTTTCGGAAAGGTGTTAGTATTAGTGAAATAGAACAAATACTTTTAGAAGAGGATATTGACAATTCAGCGGATGTGACTGTAGTTGTCTTGCCGCCGGAGAATGAGGTTGTCAGTGATGAAGACATTTTTGAAGAAGACCAAGTGAACCAAGTTGAGGTTGCAGACGTTCCTGGTAAACTATTGCTGCAGATAGTACCGCGGAATGAAAGCCAGATCACACCTTCTGTGGAAGAAGATGAGGAGTATCCACAAGCCAAAAGATCACGAGGTGTGGGGAAGAAACGTTCGCTGACAAAATGCGAACCAACATGGAGAAAAGTCGTCCCGACCTACACAAAATTGCCAGAAGAAGGTACATCATCAGAATCTCTGGCAGAGACTATGCAAGGTGCGCTGGGAGAAAATTCTCCTCTTGAAATATTTGAGATGCTCTTTGATGACGCGATAATGAGCATGATAACTTCTGAGTCTGTAAAGTATGCCACAGAAGTAAAAAATGAAACAAATTTCATTTTGTCAATCAATGAACTCAAAATATTTTTTGGAATACTTTTGCTGTCCGGATATCACAAAGTGCCCAGTGAAAGGCACTATTGGAGTGAAGATAGTGATTTAGGAGTCGATATTGTAAGAAATGCAATGCCAAAAAACAGGTACCTCAAACTAAAAAGCATGCTGCACTTCAATGACAACAGCAAGGTTCAAGAGAATAAAGACGATAGAGGGTTCAAAGTGCGCCCTCTAATAGTCGCTCTGAATAAGAATTTCAGAAGATGGGGCATATTTGACAAACACCTTGCAGTCGATGAAATTATGGTCACCACGGATTGAAGCAGTTTATCAGAGGGAAGCCGATCCGTTTTGGATACAAATTTTGGGCACTGTGTGGATCAAGTGGCTATTGTTTCCACTTCAATTTATACTGTGGTAAGGAAGTAGCTCAGAATGAGAGAGATTATTTGGCATTAGGGTCCCGCGTTGTTCTAAATATGTTGGACCCTGTCCAAGAGCCCGCAAGTCACTGGGTGTTTTTCGACAATCTCTTTACCAGCAGAGATTTGCTTATTCATTTGAGAGATGTTGGTTTTAGAGCTTCTGGTACACTGGGGCAGAACCGCCTGTGCAAATGCCCTTTGAAAGATTCCAAGGAATTGTCTAAGGAGCCCAGGGGCACTTTTGATTCTGCGTTTGATTTAGAAGGAGAAGTTCTGTTCATGAAGTGGAACGACAACAACTGTGTCGCTATTGGGACAAATTTTGACACTGTTTATCCCCTGAGTCATGCATCACGTTGGAGCAGGACGTCAAGGCAGAAGGTGTCTGTTCCACAACCAAATGCCATCAAATCATACAACAAGTACATGGGTGGAGTTGACCACCATGATTGGTTAGTGGGAAAGTACGTGGTGTCTATTCGTGGTAAAAAGTGGTATTGGTGTTTATTCACAAGAATGCTTGACATGGCAATTGTAAATGCCTGGATTGTGTACAGGAAGGTTTCTCATTCTAGCATGGACCTCCTTGAATTCAGAAGAAATGTCGCCATTGATTATTGTTTTTGTAGTTGTTATTGCATACAAATGTAAAAACAAACATAATAAAAATATTTGTCATTCAAATTCGTTCTTATATATAATTTTTCTAATTTGTGAAATGTTACCTTATTGTCCCAGCGTCCTATTTTTAGGACAGTCCACCATTTGCAACAGTTAAGAGATATTTTTCGAAAAATTATACATATTGCTTCTAAATACCCTTCTAAACAAATTATTAACAATTTTTCAATAAAAAGTTTATTTAAAAAAGTATGGGCTCTAATGGTTAATTAATGCCAGCAAAGCCAAAGAAGTGGTCATAGACTTCAGAAAGCAGACCACACTTCCATCTGCTTTAAATCTCTTGGTGTCACCATCACTAACGACTTTAAGTGGGCACAGCACATCTCGCCTACCGTCAAGAAAGCTCACCATCTCCTTTACTTCTTTGGATATACAGTATGAGGAAAGCCTGAATGGCTCCATCTGCACTTGCTATCTTCTTCAGGTACACAGGAGGTCTGGTCGTCCCCAGCTTCATTACATCCTGGTTTGGCACCTTCTCAGTTTAGAACTGCAAAGCACTCCCAAGGGTGTTATGTCAGCTCAACATATTAATGGAGCACAGCAGCCTTCTTTTTAGGACATATTTAACAAACAAAAGTATTAAAGACTGCTCCCATCCTTCATGGTCCCTGTTCCCCCACTTTCATTTCCACTCACATTCAGTCAAGGTCAGTTTTTACCTACAAATCATAAGATTACTCAACAGTTGCCTATAACGGCTGATATGCTAGTGTTCCCGATGTATGTTCTTATAACTATAGTCTCTTGTTATTTTCATTTTCTGTTGAATTTTATTGCATTGCTGTTACTAGTCTACGAGAAACATGCAGAGATAAAGCTCATCGTACTGTGTACACTTGACACACTTGAACCTGAGACCTCTTCTGCCCATAATCTCAACCAGTAACACAAGTGGACATCCTCATGCAACTGGATCCTGGACTTCCTGACAGAAATACCCTACACAGTCCATTTTGGAAACCCCATCTCCTGTACCATCACGCTGAGAGCACTGGTGTCCCACAGGGCTGTGTGCTCAGCCCACTGCTGTTCACTTGGCTGCTTCACTCGGCTGCATACAGTTCTAACGCCATCAATAAGGTTACCTATGACACACCGGTGGGGGGTCTCATCTGCAATACACATGAGTCATCTTACAGAATGGAAATACAAGGATTTGTGGACCTCCTCTATTTTAATTCTCCTGATTGGTTCAGTCTCTTAAGTACTTTAGTTAGTTCTGTTACTTATAGATAATAATTGCTGTTTCATTACTTGTTATACTTGTTTTATTTTCATCAACTTATATTTTTACTGCTCCACTGTAGTGAATTTTATTGAAGTTTCTATTAAAGCTTTGCTCGATAATACACCCCACGCGCCACTACTATCAGTCCGCCACTCCACTGTAATTCAAATGGCCAAACTGACGTCCTTCACAGGCAAGACATGAAGTAACACTGGGATGTTGGTGTGCCAGCGCTCGAGGGTTAAAGCGAGTGATAGGCCTTCTCATTCACATGAAACTGCTGGCAACCTGGTGTGCCTCCATACTACCACCACCACAGTCATTTGTTCGTGGAGCCTTTTCACCTACCACAGGACGTCAGAGATGTGAGCGTATAACGGTTAGCCAGTTCACTTTTGCAATTACCTGAGTTTTTCAATAAAAATCTCAAATACTAGTGTGCGATTCTGTTATTATTACTCTCTGACATACAAAACATGTTTTTTTGGGTTTTGTATTAGAAAATGGAAAATAGTAGAAAACATCCAAACAAACAAAACAAAATTACGATGATAATGCAAAAGCATGCCTAAAATTGTCAAAATGTTGACCAAACAGATGGAAATCTGTGATTATAGAGTACAAAACCCAATAATATCTGAGATACCGTCAGGAATCAGATAGCTGGACTTTAGTTTAGCTGTTTAAATAACAATTCTGAATGTTTATCAGCTCCAAGAACAACAGGACTTGACGTATCTTCACACGTCCGAATGTCTCAGCTGCTTACTCTGACCACTTCCTGCTCCCTGCTAACTTCTTGCACTTATTAGGGTGTGCGTCCATTACTGATTCTTAATCTCTACATACGTTATAATTAGCTTAATTACTCAATCTATTAAAACATCAGTCGAACAATATTAGATGAAAATATTTGGTGAATCCTAATGTCACTCAGCACTTAGTAGTTGAAAGCTTTGTATGTCGGTGAGAAAACAACGTTCACTTTCGCTGTGTTGTGAGTTGAGGGAAGAAAGATGTTAAAAATAAAAATTATTTGCATTCTTTTGCAAAAAAAAAAAAAAAAAGATGGCAACAGCAACACGGAATGGTGAGACCTTTAAATGTATCGCGTCATTACAATGTGGAAAATGTGAGAAATAGAAAAAGAAAGGCCCCACGATGACATTCGAAATGTCAACATTTAAGTCTGATGATTTGCTTCACAGCATCTAGCCATTCATCAAACATCGAAGCATGTAGATTGATTCTGTTGGAGCTGCAGGCCAATGCTGACGACAGGAATGCTGACATCACGTACCAAAACTTGAACACACATGCCGCCCATATTTTTGCTGGTACTGCAACTCACTCAAGTGTTCCGTTGATTTCTGATGAGGTGCTGAGAGGACACGTCAAATTAACGCTGGGAACGCATTGCAGCCATGATGTGTAAACTGACCCTTAAGGGAAAACTAAACTAGATAAAACAAATTGACAAGGAAAATTTTATTTAGGGTTTTGAAATTTGGTGAAGTTTTTGCTTTCAGATTTACATTCGGGTTTTGGTATTTTGCACTTGTAGTGGTGTTTCTTAAATGTAATGAAACATGGAACAAAATCTCCATTATAAGTCACCTGCTCCCAAAAATAAATAGGAGAGCCGCATGATGAACATCACATCACCTTTGGCTGCTGCCACTCAACACAGCAAAGACCATAAAACAGTTATTTAGAAAGAGATTCAAAAATATATATTATCAAAAAACATTTATTTACATATCCTGTCATTGCAAAATAACCCCACTGTATAAAATAAATATACGCATAACAAATGATACACAACAAATACAAGTCCAGTATCAGTGAATTGTATTCAGAGGAGATTGTCCATTCTAAAAATGATAACCCATCCAGTATGTAACAGCTGAAGTGGGGGAGATGAATGGGAAGGCTCTCTTAATTAAGGAAAATGAATACTAGTCTTGCTACCTCTAGGTGTCTTCAGTCAGAGCCAAGCCCATTCCCAGTAACTGATCTGCAGGAGACGATCGGTGAGAGTTCCGCGACCATCTGCCAGATTCTGCTCAGTTAGGTTGCTTGACTTAGCCATGCCGCTGTGCTTTTCTTACTCCTTGAGAAGCCAATTTCCTGCTCTTCCTCTCTGTTTTCTTTTTTACATACTGTACTTACTTCCTGTATTAAAACAACTCCTTCCTTAGGTTTCCTAGTGCTAATCGGTTCATTTCTAGTCTTGCATTCCTCACAAACGATTACTTTAAGTTCCTAAATTGAAATGGTATATTAAAGCGACTCACACTAACACTAAATAGCAACAAATTTAGTGGACGAGAGAAAAAAAGACAAGAAAACGACAAGTGACACTGTTATGGACAGATCTAGCTCTGTCTGACTGTTCCCCTGTCTAATCCTTAAAGCTTACTCTTCATCTCTACCACTTGCAGTCTATCCAAAAACAAACATCATGGTTATATTCCCAATTTGAAAAATTATGAAAAGAGACAATCACAAACTTTGCAACATGTCAGCTTTTAACTCATAGTGGAGTCATCTTTGGTTCTCAAAGTATTTTCGGCCGAGGACCAGGGCCATCTTAACGCAAGGGCACGCTGGGCAGTTGCCTGGGGGCCTCACGAGCATAGGGGCCCCATGCTAATCTATGTATGTTGTTACTTGCTGAGTGGTTGTGTAGGTAGGCACTGCTTTACCCGGGGCCCTATAATGCTGTTAAGACGGCGCTGCTGAAGACCACTATGTCAAAAATCAAATATATGGACGATTACCTATGGCCAACAGCCACTCATTACTGTAAATTCCTAATTAATTTTTTTTCCTACAGGTACTCATGTGAAAAATACTACAACAACCCGAGGTGACAAGAAGAAGAGTTGGCACACAGACACGAGTAGTGAGTTAGTAGGCCTTAACAATGACGTGTATTGGAGAGCACCTCCTTGTTTTAAGCGTCTGTTCTACTCCTACTGCTATTCCTTTGTAAAGTGACAGACAATAAGGCCAGCAGACAAAGAACTCTGTCAAAGTCAAAGTCATGCTGCTCCGCAGTGTTCTTCTTTGTTGCAGGCTAATTCTCATACTGCTACTCTACGAGCTACCATGCTGTCTTCTTTCTGTTGGTTTTAACCAAAGGTCTCCAACTCTACTTGGTGTCTTCACTCAGGTCTGGATGGTATACACTGTCCCTGTTTGAATCTCTTACTTACCTGGGGTCCACCAGTCAGTGTTACAAGACTAAAACATTCAAACCTTGCTGGGTTTACACTTCAAAGTCCCAGATCTTAGCCAGTCATTCACACGAAAGCCTCAAAGTTGGTTTTATGGCACACAGACTTAGAATTTGAAAACTTCAGAAGCAGTCATGTGGAATTAAGGGACTGCTGTCACCAGGGGTTGGTTCTTGAATTGGTCATCAAGATGGATTTAAATGAATACCACATATAGGAGTTAAGCTAAATGAGAAAGATACAGAAAATCCTAAGAAATGTTGACAGAGATGGAGCAATCACAAGAGCCATACAAGACTGGAGTGGGAAGGAGAGGTGTGGAAGTAAACGTCATGCCTGATGCTCCATGGTCAGTGTCTTGAAGCCATTTTATGTGGCCTTATCAGCTAGAAGGTTCTTCTAAAAAAGATGACTAGGCCAGCCCATGGACCACCTGGCATGTTTGTGGACCACAATTTGACAACCACTGGTCTACACAATCCCTAGTAAACTAAGTCTGAGCTGGGAAAGTAAAATTATGGATCACCTGGCACACTGAAATTTTTTTTAGCTTTGGGGTGTACTTCTTGTTTTAGTATGCTTGTTAATTTTAATCGTTATTTCAATTCAAACAAACCTATCAATAACAATGAATTTAAAACAGAAACAAGGAGAACAAACAGGTAAAAGTACCCAGCATGGATTGCTCGTAATCATTCAGAGCTTTTGACGTGTGTATGATTTCAAAATGCCACATGACTTTGCCCACAAACTCACAGAGCATTGCAGTTCTTCTATTGATGATTGTGGCACTACTTTCTTAAATTAATGTGTTTCTACATGAATAAACTAAAATAATCCCCTCAGAATTGCTTAATCCAGTGTGGTGTCCCATGAGCCAGAGGCTACTGTGACGCCACTTGACTAACTCATGTACACGCTTATGCTGCCGATTTAGAATTGATGATCGGTGTAACCTGCATGAAATCGGACCTCCCAAAGAAAATCCACACAGAGTGTAGAGAAAAATAAGATCTGCTAAATACTGTGCCCCCATAAAATGATAGATTTTTTCTTTTAACAGGAAAGTTCTTGCTCCTACTAGTAACGTGTTCAATCAGTACAGTAGAGAATACGTTTTCTACCAATCCTGTGAACTGATCTTATGAATTACCAGCAGTCACAGCATTTAATGGTGGAAATGCCATCCATTGGGTTCAGACTCATATCATATTTGTGGAATGGATGGGTGATGTACAGTGGATTCCGAACGTACTCCGACCTTTTGACTTTCTGTACACTTCATTCTGTTGTAGATGTTCTTCTAAATGGATACATTTGCCATTTTTGCTCATCAATCTATACTCAATTTCCCATAATGGGCGGTTTATCCCATTCTTCCCAGCAGATCCTCTCAAGCTCTTTTACATTGGATGAGAAGAGCCTGTAAAGTACCATCTTCAGGTCTCTCCACAGATTTTCTATGTGGATTAAGTCTGAGCTTTGGCTGTGCCACTCAAGGAGAGTAAGACTCTTGTCCAAGGGCCACCCCAGCGTTGTCCTCGCTGTATGCTTAGGTTCATTGTCATGCTGAAAGGTGAACACTTGCCTCAGTCTGGAGCAGGTTTTCTTTAAGAAGCCCTCATTATTTGGCTGCATTCATCCTTCCCTCCACTCTGATCATCTCCCTGTTCCCAATAGTATGATGCTGCCACCACCATGTTTCACTGTTGGGATTATATTATGAGCAGCGCCTGATCATCACCAGACATAGTGCTTGAAGTTCTGCCTGAAGACTTCAGTTGTTGTCTAATCAGATCACAGACTCTTTCTCCTCCTCCTCTCAGAACCTTATAAAGTGTATTTTACTCAAGAGTGGCTTCTGTTGACCCACTCTACCATAAACTCCTGATTGACGGAGTGCTGTTGAGCTGTCATCCTTCCGACAGGTTATCCTGTCTAAGCAGAGGACTTCTGAAACTCTGCTAGAGTGACCACTGGGTTCTTGATCACCTCCCTGATGGCCACCTCTAGGAAGTGCACTGGTGGTTCCAAATTTGCCCCGTTTCACAATTATTGAGGCCACTGTGTTAGCGAGAACCCTCAAAGCTTTAGAAATGTTTTTCTTCCCTTGGTGCTGAGGTATCACCCGTTGCATGGCTGCCCTCGGGTCCTAATCTGGATCCTGAGTTGGTTTGTCGTGTGGTGGGTGCGGCAATGAACTGTATCAGTGCCTGCTCCTAACCTCCTCCTCCAGTTGGTGGAAAACTACAGGGAGTTCCTTGGACTTCATGGTTTGGTGTTTGCCCTGTCATGCAGTGTGAATTGTGGGACCTTCTATACACACCTTTCTAAATGATGTCCAATCAAATCAGTTTGCCACAGGTGGAGTCCAATCAAGTTCTGGACACACATCGGGACGAATTCAAGCAAACAGAATGCACCTGAGCACAATATGGATGTAACAGCAAAGGATCTGAATACTTACATGAATGAGAGAATTTTAATTTTTAATAATTTGCAAATCTCCCTGAAGCATTGTTTTCAGTTTGTCATTATGGGTTATGGAGTGTGAATTGATGGGCAGAAGTGGTAAATGTTTTCATTTAAAACTACATCGACAACACAAAGAAACTGAAGTGGTCTCACAACATTCTGAATCTGCTGTTACAGTAAATAACTTGTTTTTTGTTCTTTGATATCTTTATATCAGCACAGCTGCTTGCCCTAATGTCTTCGCTATTCTATTAGAATAGACCACAAGAGTCAGAAAAAAACATTACGTGAATTTACTTGAAGGTCGCTATTCCAACTGAATAAATTCAACACTTTCTTTCTACAATTTTCAGTTTATTAACAGTATGAGTGCTAATGTAATTTACTATTTGAACAGAGTCTTCAGTGGGAAGATGGTTTCATTTCTGTGAGCATAAAGTGCGAGATGTCAGTGAGTAAAAGCCAACGTGCGTACGCGCGCGCAATCGTCTGTCACAAACGCACATCGACAGACGTGTAGCGAACAGATGAAGGACTGCAGTGCCAGAAAAACAGAAAGAAAATCATTCCAAGAGCGATGCCAAAATTGTAATAACAAGTTAAGTTTGAATCGCCCGAGGGCGCTGCCACTGTTTCACTTTGCTTTTTTTTTTTCTTTTCTAAACCCCCATTCTGTCTCCCATCCTAATTTAGAATAAATGTGCCAGCGTATCACAAATTTTAATTGGCTCAGTACAGAATTTTTATTTTCCACAGGGATTCCACTTGCATTTCTTTCTAATTTTAACTAAAGATTTTTTTCTTTCTTTCTTTCTCTTTCTTTCTTTCTTTCTATCAAATCCGCGCTTTAGATCTGATGTTGTGTAACACCTCCACGCATAACGCCAATGGCAAAGGAGGAGAAAAGCTGACTTCTTTCCTTTTGCTTTTTAATGACAAATGTTTTATTTTTAATGAGCATTGTTTAAAGAAATTATGACGATACAGATGAGATTGAATTTTAAATGAAGCAAGGAGGAGGACTTGAATTTCAAATGACAGAATGGAGCCATTCTTATCCTCCAATGCCTTTTTCCCCCCTTTTTTTGATGTAGCACTTGTTTAATATGCAGACTTGAAACCCCTCGATGGTACTGTAGCAACAGAATAATTTATTAAAACAAATGCTGCATTTTACAAAATACTAAGATTAAATATGACCACTACTAAAAGATGTAATGCAAGACTATAAAATATGCATGAAATTATGTAAATGTACTGGAAAAAGACTTCCAGCTAAACATGTCTACTGGATATTTGAAAGAGTGCCAAAAGTAAAATAAAAGCAGCATTCAGCAGTATGTTAGACATCTGGTTACTTCTCCTTGAGACTGTAGGAAAATATTCCGGCTCAAGTGCCAGCCTCCTGCTACCTACATTTCCATTTCCACGACAGTCAAAATAGTTATTCATTGTAATTTCCTGTTTGTTATATCATTTTTCTTCTAATAACAGATCAAAGAGAGCGCCACATTTTTAATATTATAGGTCTGTCTCGTAAAAGAATTTCTGTCTCAAGCCATTATCACGCGAGTCAGTCTGCCATGTACACGGGCCTGTTTGACGACGGCTCTTCCTTAACTAGCTTGCGAGCTGTTGACGGTTGTTGACAGTTCATTTATGAGGGAGGTCGTATAATATTTATAAAGCTGCAGAAGAATTAGTCCTCAAATTAAATCCACATGCAGTGGATTAACGTCTAATGAAGTTGAGGGGCTACGGGACACACGGTGATTGCAAAGAGGCGACCCGACACCCCACCCCCCGCGGGGCCAAGGGGGGGGGGGGGGGGAGGCCCCCGGGCTCTATCTGGTTACGTGGCATATGAATGAGGAGACATGTAATCTTCCTGAGCTGAATGCATTTGGAAGCCCACATATTCATACATATCTTGTTTTGTGAGGGTGGCAGCTAAATGAAAGTTGGTAGAACATCAGAAAGACAGCAAAAGCTGCAGCAGCAACAAGATTTTGTGTGTCTGAATGAACGCAGCTGGGCCTTCCTGCATTCCTCTCACCGGTGACATTCATCTGTTTAAAAATATTATTGTCCTATAATTTAATTTCAGCCTATTTATATGTCCTTTGAAACATGCATAGCACTGACAATAGCCCTGCATTTGCAGGTTAAAATCCAGTGTGTGATTATGCAAATGCAATATTAAATCTATAAAGCACCAGAGACCTCTACGCCCAAACCTATTATTTTATTTTTTTTATTTCTTTTACTATCAATGCAGATTATGACTATTCAGCCGAAATAATCTTGTGTCCACCACAGAGATTTCAGTTCAAAAACAGGAGGCAAAAAAAAAGGAGCCTTTTATTATTATTATTTTTTTTTTTGTCAGACTGTAAAGCTGTCAAAGTGAAATGACAAGAGAATGGGGGGGGTGGGGGGGGGCTGGGATTGTGGAGGAGGGGGGCTGGGGGTCTGATAGGCATCAAGTCTTCTGGGTCGAAAAATAGGCAATGTGTTTCAATTGACGCCATAATTTATTCACAGGAATCATTATGGGAAGCAGTGAAGTCATTATTATATTAAAGAATTTCTATCAGATACAGAATTGGCGCCTCTTTATGGGTGGAAAAAATGATGATTGAATATGAGAAGCAACTACTGATTAGGCAAATTGCTGTTCACATGCACATTTTCTTTGATAATTTAAAGGCTCCACATTAAAAAAAAAAAAAAAAAAAGAAAGTTCTTATTTATTGTTACAAGAAATATGTTACAGAATATCATTAGGTTGAGCGGCTCCGTGCCTCTGAAAAGTACACTGCAGAGCAGGAAAGAGTTTGGTGTTTTTTATTAAATTGTGGTTTATTTCAATTTAAACCTTGAAAGCCCTGCTGATAGCAGCTATTTACTATCTTTTATTTATATAGCTCCTTACCATGGTCTGAAAACAGTTTAGAAAGAAATAAACAAAAAGCAGTATAACAATTGGTCTTTGAGATAGATAGATAGATAGATAGATAGATAGATAGATAGATAGATAGATAGATAGATAGATAGATAGATA
>JANRMT010062820.1:8137423-8166289 GCA_026402145.1 Polypterus bichir lapradei
ATAGATAGATAGATAGATAGATAGATAGATAGATAGATAGATAGATACTTTATTAATCCCAAGGGGAAATTCACAAAAATAAGTAGTAAAAAGTGTTCAGGGAATGAATCCACATAAAAGAAAGTGGTAGAAAGTGGTGATCAGTGAAACAGAGAAAAAGGTAGAAAGATAAAGTCATACACGGAGCTGCTGGAAAGGCTGCCTGAATCATTTGCATGGGAATATAAAAATAATAATAAACTGTAGTGCTATATACATTACTGAACATTATATCATTATGATATATACTTTGATAAAAAAATAATAATATAAAATATGAAGTGACACACAGCACCTTAACATTTCTTTGTTAATACTGCAAAAATAATATTGCATTTATTATTGCTGATACAACAGCACAAAGCAATCGGTAGTGGATATTTTCTGATTGAATAAACTACATAATGCATTTGAAATATGACTGAAAAATAAACTGACAGTGAGATTCGGTACTTCACATAAAGAATTAAATATGCTCAAGTAATTCTGTTTAAAGAATTAACAAGCTTATGAGAAGCAAACCAAGCTCTCCGTCTCTCATACTGCACATTGGAACAATCTGAATGATAACAGGCCATACAGCCCACCAAAGCTCACCAGTCCTATCCACTTAATTCTTCTAAAATAACATCAAGTCGAGTTTTCAAAGTCCCTAAAGTCCTACTGTCTACCACACTGCTTGGTCACTTATTTGACATGTCTGTGGCTCTCTGTGTAAAGAAGATTTTAAAGTCACAGTCTTGATCCACTGGACTAATTGCCTTCATAATTTTAAACACTTCAATCATATCACCTCTTAATCTCCATTTGCTTAAACTGTATAGGCTCAGCTCTTTTAATCTTTCCTCATAATTCAACCCCTGTAGGCCTGGAATCAGCCTAATTGCTCTTCTCTGGACCTTTTCTAGAGCTGCTATGTCCTTTTTGTAGCCTGGAAACCAAAACTGTATGCAGTACTCTAAACCAGTGTTCTTTAACCTGTGATCCGCGGACCAATGCCGGTCCGCAGAAAATTCCTGCCGGTCCGCGAAAAATTTCAGCCAAATCATGTAGATGCACGTAGTAGCACAGTTCTGTTCATCAGTATTTAGCACATTTTTATTCGATGCAGAAGCTAACTTTTGTCTGAACCATGATTTATTTAAATATTTCCTAGCCCCAGTACAACACCTCTCTCGGCTATTTTTCATACTACTTTAGATCGTGTTTCCAGATTTCATCGTGCATTTGATACTTCTCTAAGGTGCTGGTCTCCAATAAATGCCATCGACTGCGCAGCATCAGATGCTTGTTCGGTGCATGAAGTTTACGGCTGCCGAATGTCAGTATAGTGTCCGCTCGTCTGCTGATAACACGTCACACAATTCTTATTTTATTGCTTGTATGTATTATTTTCTAATATTTTTTTGTAGTATTTCGGAAAACAGGTTATTTCTTTCGTAAAATTTTTATTTTTATTTAATTTTTAATTTGTAGGGCTTCCAAAATGGAGACAAAAAAAAGTCAAATAGCAAAATCTTTTAACGTTCTTTAGTAGAAGCAAGGACAATATTCAGGAGAAAATTAGTGATGGTGCTGAAAGAATGCCAAGTACTAGTGCTTCAAGTATAGGAGAAACACAGAAAAATAAATACGTTGATACTTCGGAATGTGAAATACAAACCAAAAAGAGAAAGGAAACTATGTTAGGCATTACGATAAAGAGTATTTAAAGCTTGGTTTCATTGTAGCCCCTGGCAATGAATTATCACCACAGCCTTTGTGTGTAGTATGTTCCGAAATTCTGTCAAATGAAGCTCTGAAACCTTCCAAACTTGCTCGTCATTTGCATTCGAAACATAGAGATTTTACTGATAAACCACTGGACTTTTTTGAAAGATTACGTGACCAGATAAAAATGCAGAAAGTCAAATGAAAATGATGACAACTAGTGACAAGTCGCTGCTTCAAGCGTCTTATTTAGTTGCACTTCGAATAGCTAAATCGAAAAAAATGTTTACTATTGGTGAGGAGTTAGTAAAGCCTTGGATCTTAGATGTCGTACGAGAAATTTTAGGTCCTCAAGATGCTGTAAAACTAGAGGCCATACCGCTTTCGGACACCACCATTATGAGAAGACTTGTTGAGATGTCGTAGAGGGGATAAAGAAATCGAGATGGTTTGCGATTCAACTTGAAGAATCAAATGACGTGAGTAATCATGCTATCTTACTTTGCTTCATGAGGTATAGTGAAGATGAAGACATAAGGGAAGAACTTCTTTGTTGTCCCGACTTACCTGGACGAACCACAGGCTCAGAAATATTTAATGCTCTTGATGAGTATTTTCAAGCGCAGGGCTTAGACTGGAGCAAATGCGTCGGAGTGTGTACTGACGGTGCTGTGAGCATGACTGGACGTCGCTCAGGAGTAGTTGTGAAAATAAAAGAAGTCGCGCACCCTCAAGTTTTGTCCACTCACTGTATGATCCACCGAGAGCACCTAGCTGCAAAGAAGCTTTCTACTGAACTAAACACCGTTATGAATGACGTGGTAAAGATTATTAATGAAATTCATAGTCGAGCTATGAACTCAAGGCTCTTCACGACACTATGTGAGAGCATGGACTCACACCACCAACATCTCCTTCTCCATGCAGAAGTGAGGTGGTTATTGAGAGGAAGGGTTCTTTCGCGCCTTTTCGAACTGAGGGAATAAGTAAAGCAGTATTTGCGAGAGCGAAAATCTGAACTGGAGCCTTTGTTGAATGAAGAATGGCTGGCAAAGCTTGCTTACATGGTGGACATATTCAGTCTGCTCAATGAAGTTAATATTTCTCTGCAGGGGTCATATACAAATATTTTTACTTTAAGAAATAAAATGTATGCGTTCAAAAAGAAGCTAGCTCTTTGAAATAGTCGCTTACAAGAGGAAGATATAGAAATGTTTCCACTTTTGGAATTTTTGATTGCTGCTGATATCAACCAGAAAGTCATATTCAACATAATAAGTCAACATATAAGAGCATTAGCTGAAAATTTTAATAATTATTTCCCTGAAAATAAGGATCCTCGTAAAGGTAACTTCTGGATTAATAATCTATTCTTGGAAGATATAAAGTCATGTGCACTTGATCCTCGTGAAAAAGAAAAGCTGATCGAGTTGTCTTCTGATGTCACTCTGGTGTCCAGACATAAAATGCAATCATTGTCTCAATTTTGGAAATCACTAGAAAAAGAATATCCATATTTGAGTTATAAAACTATCAAATTTTTGGTCATTTTTTCGACTTCCTATTTGTGCAAAAAGACTTTTTCAGCCATGTTAATAACAAAAACCAAACAGAGAAACCAAATGGATGTTAATGAAGTGCTTCGTCTTACAGAAACAACTCTGCAGTCACGTATATCAAATTTTCTAACAAAAATCAGCAGCAGATGTTGCACTAAAAAATTGTAATAGTATAACTGTATAACATATACCTATATAATAATAAAATACTATCTATATTGGTTTTTATTTGTGTCTTAGCTTTCAGCCGGTCCGCGAAATATTTATCCTAGTTTCACCGGTCCGCAGGTGCAAAAAGGTTGAAGAACACTGCTCTAAACAAGGCCTCACCAGTGTGTCATAAGGTTTGAGCAGAACCTCCTTGGACTTGTACTCCACACATCCGGGCGTTGATAGTGTCGAGTCCACTATAACTTCTAAATCCTTCTCGTAAGATGTACTTTCAGTTCATCTACAGTATACTGAAACACTACTCTGTGTTTGTGTGTGTGTGTGCGGTCCCTTCAAGCAATCTGATTGGTCAGTTTGACTTTGGGGGCTGAGTGGTAGGGATGATTACACCATATATCAGGAGTATAATTTTTAATTCCTTATTGTAACCATTTTTTATTTTTACAAAAAAGCAGTTAAAATGGAGCATTTCAATGACAACAAATTAAATAACTTACTAGAGGACGTTAAATACTAACAAGGAGGAACCTGAGTCTCCTTCAAAGATGGGAAGTATTTGCAAGAATACAAATGATGTTTCACAGCAGGTAATGTGGGTCTTGTCTACCATTAGTGACAGTCAAAAAGCAGAATGGAGGTGTGCAAGGCATCTCGAAATGACAAAGTCTGAGAAGCAGGCTTTATTGGAACATGACCGAGAGAGAAAGGGCATGGCAAGAACAGTTCAGACACACAAGGATACCGAGGAAAGGCATAGGAGGAGAGCACATGCTGGACAACAGAGGCTAAGAGACGCAAAGGTACAGAGAAGAGGTGTAAGAGGAACTATTAAGGAGCAAGTATGGAAAGAGAGTTTGAGACATGCAAGGACTACAGAGGTGAGGCGTAGGAGGAATGCTGCAGGTACATGAAAAGTGAGAGAAGTTGAGACATGCAAAGATAATGGAGAGAACCGCACGAGAAGTCCTATTTTTAAATTTATTCTGTTATTAAGCTTTATGCTCCCATGACCCAGTTTCGCCTTGTAAGTTCATTGACGACCCACTAGCATCAATTGCAAACCGCCCAATTGGTAAAACAAGTGTGATTGGGGGGTCTTCCTTGGTAAAACGAACTCATCTAGAAACATATCCCACAGCAGATACCAAAGACAGTAATCCACAACCCATCAGCTGGAACCCGAGTTGTGACCAAGAGGTTGAGAAGCACTGGCTTAGGAGACCCACCCTGACCCACTTGCAAACTAACAACATCAACCTGTGATTAACTGGTGGCGTGACAAGTGGTTGAGAAACTTGCATGCAGATGCTGAGACTCAAAGACTGGTTTGTGCTACTCCATAGCGGCAGTTAAAATACGTCTATCGGTGACTTTCACCAGACCCACAGACCCTTATTCTCTAGTGACCTGTACACTTTGTGACTTACATACTGCCAATTTGACATGTGGCCAAATGACCGGTTCCTAGTGAAGCAGTAAGTTGGTACATGACTGGAATATCTTAGTTGTGTTATCGTAAATAAAAGCATAGAGTGATATCATGTTCACTTGTCTTATGGTCATCTTTTAAAATGCAGTTCTATGCATTCAGCTCACACCCTTACATCATGATGTCCCAGAACATCTCCTACTAGACCAGCACTGGGAGGAGACCATGGAGTAGACCTAAGATACACCAGACAAACAATATCACTTGACTGCTTTAACAACAACAGTGTTATAAAGTTCTATAATCGATTAATAAGGTACTATTTTCCAATTTGCTGTGATGCTATTTTGAACTCTTGTCGTCCAGATGTAGTGGGTTTACCAGCAGTCGAAACATTCTGACATCTCTAACCATAACAATGTTTAAACCCCCTCCATGTCCAGAAGATCGTCTGAATTTCCAAAAAGAAGACCCCTTCTCTATTTTCTTGTGCACTTGAATCTCCCACTTTTGAACCTTGTGATCCTTTGACTTGTAATCCTTGTTTCTTTGGCTTTGGTGTTTTTCTCGGATCTCATTGCAGTTTTCCTGACCACGCAATTTTTTTGTCCTTTTCCCTTCCTGACACTGACATCCTTGCTGGCAGTACAGACTAACAGACCACCAGAAAGTTTAACCTGCTCGGGTCCTGGAATGGTTTAACCCACTAATAAAGGCTAAGAAGCTTTTTCTCTTTAAACTGCATTATAACGTTAGAATGTCAGAACAACTTTGTCGAGAACAGGCCATTCAGCCCAACAAAGCTCACCAGTCCTGTTTTCCTGATTTTTCTGACTGTCTGTAAACTCCAACTCTCTACCACACTACCTGACATGCTACAGGTTTACTTCTTCTCGAGGCTGAATATTTTAAACAGCAGCAGTGCTGAACTAAATATATACAAGTGATGTTGTAATTGTTATTGATTAAAACAGCGTTTCTCAACCTTTAAGTATTTGCGACCCGAGTTTTCGTAATAGTATTAATCGTGCTCCCTAACTTTTTTTGAACCCCTAATAAAATGTATTCCTATATTTTTTTGCTGCCGATACACCACTACAAGTTTTATTATACATACTTAACTTTTATCAACATTTATCTAACTCTAGATTTATTTTTCTAGTATCAGAATGTAGTTTAAGTTCATTTGTTTTGGTTTCAATAGATGTATTTTTCATATTTTCGATTCTTTTTTTCACATCTTTGCGCCCCCTTTTTTGTTACTTCACGCCCCTGCCCCACAGGTTGAGAACCGCTGGACTAAAATAATTTATTAATTGCGTTACATAAAACAAAATAAAAACATAAGTAAGCATTATTTGTATTATTACATCATTAAAAATGCAACCTTACTCCCAAGATCCTTAGCTTCTAACTAATCAATTCAGAGTACAATGATTTTTCTGATTTTTTTTTTCACTTTTGCATATAATAAAAGTGATGATACAGATTTAATTGTTTTGTTTTTTTCTGCTGTGAGGCTGCTTTATTGTTGAATAATATGCAAAGATTTTTTCTTTATTTTGTGTTTCATAAAACTAATCTTTTTCTGATTTATATGACAGCAAATCAATTCCATAATTCAATTATACATGATTACTTCTAGCTATACACTGCTTACTTCACCGAATCTTAAAAGCATAATAAGCACATAAATCTTTAATTGCTGCCGCGTTGGAAACAAAAGCAAATAAATGTGAATGATTCCTAAATTATTTGTTTTTCTGCTTTTAATTTTTCATAAGGCTCCAAATCCTGGCAACCATGAGCAGGGAAAGCCATCCATTCATCCACCCATCCAGTTTTGAACTGCTTTAATCCAATATAAGGCTGTGGTTGAGCACTGGCCAGAAGTTAGGAGCCAGTCCATTGTAGGGGGCACAAATCCACACTCACACCGACCAGGCCACTTTAATGACATTTACTGTAGAAACAATGAGACTATGAAACCCCCCACGGACAGTGGTGAGCAGGCATATGAACCTGTGACCCCTGATCCAGGTGGAAGCAGCACTAATGACTGTACCAGGTGTCAAGGGGGGAAAGCGGGCTCAGAAAATGGAGGAATAAATGAAATCATTCATTCATGACTCATGGTCCGTCTTAAACGGACAGCACTTTGAAGCACCCATGAGTTGCACAATTCCATCCAACCTTCTCCTTCTCAAGCATTCTGTATTACTTCTGGTGTACTAACTGAATAAAAACCTGTCTTTCTCTAAAGTTTTTATTGATGTTATCAGTCCATCTCAATCTGGGTCTACCTACTCCAGGTCTCTTCCCATTGTGAACGTTCATTTGACACTTGGTCCATCTCATCTACTTCATCCTGTTCCCATGGCCAAAAAGTTTCATCTGTCTACTTCTAATCACACCTACTAGGTCTTCTATTTTTTCCCACTCTTCTATTTATTTCTTTGTTGCATACTTTATCTTGCATAAACCACTTGGATTCCAAGTATCCGTCTGTAACATCTCATCTCAAGTGCCCTGGTTTTATTCCTGCCTTCTACCTTCATTGTCAATAGCTCAGAACCATATAACAAGGTCAAAGATACACACACCTAAAATGACCTTTTTGGTGATACTTCTTATATTCTGATTTTTTTTCAAATAGTTTTCAGTTTTGAATAGGCAGCTATAGCCAGAGCTATACTATTGAGCCAGAGAACATTACTGTACAATACAGTCTTCCAAGCCTTGCCTGGCCACCATGTACAGGACCAAATGTCATAAGCAATGAGCCCCATCTTGTTACCGCTAGTGTTCCTAGGCCATTTCTTTTCCATCATCACTTCCTTCTGTAAAACATCAAAAGAAGGTCAACTTGAACACAGATCCTGTAATGAATATAAATCAATTGCCGTTGTTCTTAGACTATATGGTGCACTAGTGAGACCACATCGGGAGCGCTGTGTGCAGTTCCGGTCACCACACTACAAGAAAGACATAGCGGCACTTGAAGCTGTGCAGAGGAGAACAACCAAGTACATCCCAGGACATGTCGTAGTCTGACGAAGTCAGAGATTAAAACCAAGCACAGGAGACTGAGTGGAGATCTAATCCAGGACTTGAAAATTTACAAAGACACTGATAAAGTAGAATCAATGGAATGTTTCAACTAAATAGTGAATTGCATACTTAGGACAGCATTGGGAATTAAGGGGAAGTGCATTTAGGACTGAAGCCAAACACAAACAATTGTGGGAATCAGCAACAAACTACAGAGACTTGGAGTTGAACCAGAAAACTTGGCAAGCTTTAGGAAATATGAGATATTGGGACAGTTTAGCTAAACAAAGGAGCTTGATGGACTGAATGGTCTCCACTTGTTGGCCAGATTCCTTATGTCTTCATGTCCAAGAGCTCACCCCTCAGAAAGAGCAACAAAGTTAGTTATCCTGGACAAACAATTAGAATGGCAATTGAAAAAGACAGAGAGGTGTGATTTATGAAGCATCAGGAGATGGAAGCAGTGAATAATGTGTTCAAAAAGACAAAGCAAGGGCCAGAAAAGCCAGGGAGTCGTCATGAATTAGAACAACCAGCCAGAAACAAAAAGGTCAATGTAAACACGTGAAAGGTCTTTCAAGCCCTTAAAAATATTTAAGTAAACCAACTCTAACACCGCAAAGAATCCAGAATCTTGGACAACAGAGGGGACACGTCACTGTCTTAAATACGTTATATGCAATGAAGCCATGATCTGCAACTCCCCGAGTCACACGATGACAATGAGCTAGTGTTGCTATGCACAAAATGGTCAACGATTAAAAAAACAAATGTCTCGAAATGGTGGCTACTGTGATTTAAAAAAAAAATGGGTGAAAAATAATAATGAATGATAGTAATGATTTCAAATCTATAGTAATTAATGCCGCTTATTCATATATTTTGGTTTTGGACTGTGCAGATTCTATTTTGATTGTTTTCTTACCATTTTGATTTTATTTTGAGATGTAGCATTAGTTAGCTTTGAAATAGGGAGGCCCTTGTCTCAGGTTCCGTTTCGGTTTATCGAAATCCTTTCTGCCTTTGAGTTTTCTTTTTTTTTTCCCATGTGTTGTTTCTCTAATCATTTTTGTCTCTTTCAGGACTGACCTGGTTACTCTCTTTAGTCATATTCATCTGCTGGTTATTATGGTGTCCTTTCATGAAATCTCAAATTAACAATAATAATGTATTACGGCAGTCCCCCAAACTAATACTCCTTTAAAGGAATAAAGAAAAATATTACATACAAGGCCAAAAAATTACCAGACAATGACTAAGCTGAACAGCTACTTCCGCAGAATGAAAAAAAAAGCCAAAAGCTCTTGAACCCAACACTGAGGCCACCTACCGTAAGTGCATTCCACTGCTGAGACTTATTTGTATGACAACTGCACATTATTAAAGCCATTTAGGGGGGCGTGCATGAAATCTGAGTATGTGTTGTACATAGAATCTAGACCTCAAGGTATATTATATTTATTTTTGCAACTATTTCTTGCCTTTTCAATTTTAACATCTTAGGTCAGTTTCAAACTTCACATAATACGTGCACCTGCAGACGGCAATGCTACGCAAGCAGTGTACTGTTTATACTTAAACGTGTACTTTATGTAAATCTGGAGGATTCTACCAGGTGGCAGATATATTATCATGGTGTGAAGACAATGTTCAGTTTTACTGTGTTGTGAATTGCCGGAAACATCCATTAGATTCCCATGACACCTTGCCACAAAATCTCTGAAAAGGATGGATGTTTAATGATTACATCCATCAATATAGGGATGCACCTATTCCAGCCAGCACTCGGGACCATACAGAAACAATCTATGAACAGGGTATCAACTCCGTCATTTTAGCATCACAAAATCCCCAAACACGCATATCCTCGGAAGGAAACTGGAGCACATGGTGGAAAGCCACCAAAAAACATACAAACTCACTACAAGGCAGCAACACAACCACTCTGCACTTGTGCTGCCCCACATGTGTAATTACTAAGAGTATTAACTGTTTAAATGCAGTTAATGATTTATCTGTAAAATGTAACATACATGCTTTAATACATTTCATCATGAAAGTGATATATAGTATAAATCTAAGGATTCTAAATGTGCAGAGAGCTGGAATATCCTAAATTTAATTTAATTTTAATTGTGGCAATCGTTGCCTGCCACTGCTGTCAGTGCAGAATGAAGCCCCAGAAGCACGTAGTGATAAACAAGTGGGTTAGTTTTAAGATGACATTTATGACGTTCTACTTTAATAACAAAATAAACTATGAGATTCAAGTTGGATTTTCCACTTTAATCATGAAATAGAGCCTTTTTTTTCTTCACTGTATCCCTATTTTTTTTCTCTGTGGCTCAAATACATTCTGATGCTTTTACGAAGGTGCAAAAAAAAAACTCAAACTTTTCACAAAGCACTAATTACTGTTTTTCCTAAGCAAAATAAGGATTTATTACAATGTGCAACATACAGACCAATCTCACTTCTGAATATTGATGTTAAGATACTCTGCATAGTTCTAGCTAAAAGGATTGAGAAAGTGCTTCCTTTGGTAATATCACAAGACCAAACTGGATTTATTAAAGGTAGACACTTAGCTTCCAATCTTCAATGCCTAATGTAATATATTCGCCCACAAAGTCTAACACCCTGGAGAACTTATTATCTTTGGATGCAGAAAGAGCGTTTGATATAGTTGAATGGGACTACCTATTCACCAAATTGCATAAATTTGGGATTGGCCCGAAACGTATGTGCATGGATCAAATTACTGTATACCAGTCAGGAAGCTTCAGTTTGTATTAACATAATTTCAGACTACTTCAAGCTAGAATGCAATACTAGGCAAGGATGCCTCCTGTCACCACTGCTATTTGCAGTTGCCATTGAGCCATTGACTGCTCACTTTCAAAATTCATCAGAGATAAAGGGGATTTTCAGAGAAGGACTTGAAGAAAAAATATCACTATATGCAGATGATATAGTACTGTATATATCAGACCCACAAAATTCTGTGCCTGCAGCCCTAACTGCACTAGCAGAATTTATCATTTATCTTTATCATTGCAGATCAGTTTAAATACCTAGGGTTAAACATAAAAGGTAAATATAAAGCTCTTTTTCAACAAAATTTTGCTGTCTGCTTGAAAAAACTAAAAACAATACGTGCATAGATGGTATACCCTCCATATTACTTTAGCAGGGAGAATTAACACTATAAAGATGAATATGCTCCTTAAGCTTCTGTTTCTATTTCAAAACATCCCCAGATACATTAACAAATCATTTTTTAAGAAATTTATTCTGAATTCGAAAAATATCCACACATCCAAAGGGTGACCCTACAACGACCTAAATCAGACCTAAATCAGAATGATCTAAATCATGGCTCTACCTAATTTTCAATTTTATTACTGCACGGCAAATATATACGCTATAAAACACTTGGACTTGGACACAAATTGATAAACACACTCTAGCTTGGTCTGCAATAGAAATGACATCCTGCAGTACTTCTTTATATACCTTGTTTTGTTCCCCAGTAAATAGAAGTTATTGTCAATATACTAACAACCCAATTGTCCTTCATTCACTCAGAATATGGAACCAATGTAGGAGGCACTCCAAGTTAGAGAATATTTTATATCTGTGGCACCTCTACATGATAACCACCTTTTCCACCCTCCCAAACCTACAGTTTTTAAAGTTTGGAAAACGTATTCGATTAAATCATTTAGAGGTTTGTATATAAATAATGTCTTTGCATCCTATCAACAATTACACTCCAAATTTAGTTTCCCATCAACACATTTTCCACTATCTCCAAATTAGAAACCTTGCTAAACAAAATTTGCCCAATTTTACTCACCTCCCACCTATTTCTATTCCAGAAGAAATATTGATCAGTCTTGAAGACTCAGACAGCATTTCTATAATATAGAAACCGTTTTAAAGTCCCTTCCTTTTAAAGATCCCAGAGTACAGTGGGAAAAGGATCTCAACATTTCAGAAAAGGAGTGGAAAGCAGCCATGCACAGAATTCACTTTAGCTCCATACGCGCAAAGCATGCAGTTATTCAACTTAAAATCTTTTATTGAGCACATTTCTCTCATTTAAAGTTGTCCAAGATGTTTCCAGGCAAGATCCAACCTGCGAATGCTGAAATTGAGCAGCAGCCTAACTTGGCCACATGTATTGGGCCTGTACCAAACTAACATCATTCTGGACAAAAATCCAGAAACACCTTTCAGACTTAGGGTCACAATCCCACCTAATCCACTAACAGCTGTGTTTGGTGGACTCCTAAATAGGCTTAAAGTGGAGAAGGACAAACAAAGTGTAATTGCCTTTACTTCACTATTGGCATATAGACTTGTCTTGCTCAACTGGCAGAATCCCTAACCCGCCTCTGTTAAGTCAGTGGGTAACTGATGTTATATACGATTTAAAACTGGAAAAAATAAAATTCTCACTTATAGGATCTGTTCAAAGTTTTTTAAAACCTGGCAGGATCTGATCAATAATATTTTAGAATAAGCATTTAAATTGGGGAGAAGCACTCCTTTCCCTCTTTACTACTTTCAAAGTTTTACTCTGGCTGTTGGCCTTCCTCTCTTTCTCATAGGTGGCTGTTGAATTTAACCTATCTTTCTTAAGTTTGACTTGATTGTATAGAATGTTACATGCTTTTAATAAATTCAGTAAAAGATAAAAAAAGAAATGGCACAGAAGATGGCTATGTTTGACCTTTAAAATGTATCTCGTCATTACAATGCGAATATGCAACGCTTGTATTGCCTATACGAGGAGTAGATGAAGAAAAGCACCACAAATACATATGTATGTCAGCATTTAAGTTTGATGATTTGCTTCACCTCATCAAACATCGAAGCGCTCACATTGATCCTGTAGGATCTGCAAAGCGGCTTGCTGCCACATGTTGATAGTAAATAAAGACTCTGACGTCACGTTCCAACTTGAACACACTGTGCCTCCCAATTTTTTGCTGGCACTGCAACTCACGCACGTGTCATGTTAATTTCTGAAGATGTGCTCAGAGGATGTGTCACATGAACACTGAGAACGCGTGGCAGCCATGATGCGTGTGTGTATTCGGTCTGAGTGTGAAGTATAAACCAGCCCTTATTTCAAAATCATTTTCTTAATGAATTGGGTGTCTAATAGCTAACCTGTCCCAATATCTTATCCAGATTTCAAGGTTTCTGCTTCAATTACTTATCTCTGCAGTTTGTTTCTGATTCCCACATCTCTTTGTGTAAAGAAGTCCCTCCTGGCTTCAGTCTTAAATGCGCTTCCCCTTAATTTCCTGTGGTGCCAATGAGTACGTGATTCTCTTCAGTGTTGGCCATTTCTCCAATTTTATTATCATCTGAGAGTTTCACATTTCTACTAACTACAGTATACTGAAATCCATGTCATTAATATAAATCATAAAAAGTAACAGAGCCAGGACAACAACAACATTTATTTATATAGCACATTTTCATACAAATAATGTAGCTCAAAGTGTTTTACATGATGAAGGACAGACCCCTGTGGGACTCCATTGATGACCTCACTCCACCTGGAGCAGTCTTCTCTTATCCTGCCAGTTAACCAACTTGAGCTCCAGCTTTGCAGGTTACCCCTGATGCCAACGGCTTCTAGTTTCCAGTGTAGGACTGAGGCAAAGACTTTATATTATGTCTGAATTTTGGGTGCTTTAGCCACTCGCTGGTCAAAAAAGCTGCCATCTTGTCACACCTTTGGGTTTCGTATTCTGGAGACTGGAGGGAAGATGATAAACAGAAAGCTCTCAGTGTCATCACAAAGTCTTCCTCTAGTTTTTCCTCAACATCAGCCCCCGTGAGGAAGGCGACATGCCCACACATATTAAAAGCTTAATTACGCTGAAAGTTTTTCTTCTGATCTGTTTTTTTTTGCCTGTTTAGGAATGCCAGTATGTAAAGGAAACATAACTTTGTTTATCAACCTTATTGTGTTATTTTGAATTACATTCTTGTTTGTTTGCTAAAAGGTCCTGCCACAAGACTCCTTGAAATGTACTCTATAAACGAAGGCTGGCTGATTGCTAATGTAGGAGTTGTAGAAGCCGGCTGTTAAAGATAAACTCGTAGTAAGTGACTGCTATTAACTCATCTGCTGTAGAAATGTCTGGTAGTTAACCCCCATTTCTGCTTTCTTCTAGCCGCCACTAAACATGCTAATAATCATTTAATAAGGACAAGCTGTTTCACAAATCCTTCATGCTGACTGAAGCATAACTAATCCTTTCAGTAACTGTTGAGATATTCAGGATTCATGTTTTGCCGGTTAGAATATTTTGATGAAGACAGTAACGATTACAGCTCAAGCCTGAGGAGCACTGTAGGGTATTTATTGTACTGTATGTACAGTAGAAATTAAGAGTGTGTTAAAACATCCATTCCTCAGTTTTCTGATCCGGCTAACTCCTTTATGGGTGTTCAGGGAACTGGAAGTTATTCTTGCAGTGCTGGGAACAAGACAGGAACCAACTGCAGGCAAGATGTCAGTTCTTCACTAGGTACACTTACTGTACTGTATATACACAGCCACTACTGAAATGCTGGGATATCCCTGGAAAAGACGGCATCTGCATGGCAGCATATTTTTCTCCAAAATTTGTACACAGCTTTTTGCATTAATGGTGCCCTCACAGATGTGCAAGTTACCCATGCCATGAGCCCTGTCACACCCCATAACATGACAGACAGTGGCTTTTAGACAGCTTAGATGGTCCTTCTCCTCTTTGGTCCTGAGAACATAACACTATTTGAAATGTTGGCTCGTTGGACCACAAAACACGATTCCCCTGTGCTGCTTTCCATCTCAGATTTGCCCAGAGAAACTGGCAGCATTTCTAGACAGTCAAACTCCATCTCCCATGTAGCCCTGTGGGAGTCCAAGGTACGACTGCTACCCAGGGGGACTGCCATCTAGTGTTTAGGGGGAGATAGTGTTCTGTCCACACTGGCTCCCCCAGTCCTTAAACAGCAGAGGTGTCCCGGGCCATCAATGACAACGTACATATGCAAGAACCTGCGTGTGTATGCTGACCAGCAATGCGTGTAGGCCTTATGCCGCTCGCATTATTTTTCAGCCAACCAGAGCAAGCCTAGTATCCCTGACCCCGGCTCAGTCCTTTCCTTTCTCTCAAAGGTCACAATGCCTGACAATCTTATTCTTCTTTGCATGTGTTTCTCAGCTAGTGCAGTGAATTGCATTAGGAAAATCCTTTTGTTAGTCAAATTCTTTATCATTTTTAAAATTTTTGTTATTTATTTTTTACTTAGGTACATTTTTTTAAGAATACATTCATAAATATATACAATGGATTCAGAAAGTATTCAGACCCCTTCACTTTCTGCACAATTTGTGTGTATTGTAGATTTCATTTGAAACTGATAAATTTCCTATTTTTGTCCATTAATATATACTCATCATCTCATAATGATGGATTGAAAACTTGTTTTCGGAAAGATTTTCAAATTTATTAAAAAAACAAAAACTGAAGTCTCTTATTCAGTATTCAAACACTTTGTTGTCGCACTTCAAATTGTGTTCAGGTGCATTCTGTTTGTTTTAGTTCTCCTTGAGGTATGATGTCCAGAACCTAAATGGAGACCACATTTGGGGTAATGAATCAAATGAACATCATTTAGAAAAGCACACACATGTGTATATGAGGTCGCACAACTCACACTGCCTGTCAGGACAAAACTAAGCCAAGAAGTCCAAAGAACTCTCTGTTGACCTCTATGGTCAAACTGTGGCGAGGCATAGATCAGGAAAAGAGTATAAACCTAAAGCTTTGATTGTTCCAGTAGCCTCAATAATTGTGAAATGGAATAAGTTTGGAGCCACCAGGACTCTTCCTTGAGGTGGCCATCTGGCCAAACTTAATAACTGGACAAGTTGGGCCTTGGTCAGTCAGGAAGGTGACCAGGAACTCAAAGGTCATGCTAATAGAGCTTCAGAAGTCTTCTACTGAGATTGGAGAAATGTTTGGAAGGACAACCATTTCAAGCAGCACTCCATGTTTATGGCAGCGTGGGTCAACCAAAGCCACTCTTAAGTAAAATGCATATGACAGTTTATAAGAGCATGAGGGAAACATGTCTGTGGTCTGATGAGAGAAAAACGGAAGTCTTTGGGCCTAAATTCAAACAATATGTCTAGCAAAGACCAGATGCTGCCTAAGACCATCTTTATGGTGAAGCATGTTGGTGACAGCATCATGCTATGATGTGTGCTTCTCAACAGAAGAGACAAGTAGATTAGTCAGAACTGAGGGAAGGATGAATGCAGCCAAATAGAGAGGTCCTTGAAGAAAACCTGCTCCAGAGATCATGTGGTGGCCTCAGACAGGTGAGATGGTTCACCACTAACAAAACAACAACTTGAAGCGTACAGGTAAGACAACGCCGCAGGAGCAGCCCAGCCAAAGTCCAGACTTAAACCCCATTAAACATGTGGAGAGACCTGAAGATGGCAGTTAACAGACGCTTAACATGCAATGTAACAGAGTGTGAGAGGATCAGACAAATTGTTCCAATCCAAATGTTACCTGAGAAGACGCAAAGCTGGAATTGATGTCAAAGGAGATTCTACTAAGCATTGCCTTAAAGGTCTGAATACCTTTATGAATGAGAAATTTCAATTTTTGATTTTTTATAATTTTTGCAAACCCTTCTTAAAGTAAGTTTTCAGTTTGTCATTATGGGTTATTGAGTGTAGATTGATGAGCACAGATGTTCATTTAAAATTAAATCTACAACACAATATAGCGTGCAGATAGTGAAATGGTCTGAATACTTCCTGAATCCACCATATTGTGCATGTTTATTTAAATTCTGATATAATAAATTATTGCATTTACACATAATAACAAAAGAAAGTTTGGAAAATAAAATGAATGCAAAAGTGGAAAGGCAGTGTGGTGTGTAGTGGTTAAGGCTATGGACTTCAAACCCTGAGGTTGTGGCTGTGGGACATGAACAAGTCATTTGACCTGCCTGTGCTCTAACTGGAAAACCGAAAAGAAACTGTATCACAAATATTATGAGTCGCCTTACTAATTAAATGGAAATACTTTTAAATCTCACACTATTGCCCTTTTCTAAATGCAAAATACGAGAAAAGGAAAGACTGGCTACTTTAACCAAGAGATCGATTTTAAGGTAAAATTAGTCACTGGGAGTGAAACTGGCTGGGACCAAAACCTGCAGCCATAGGGGTCTGCCAGCTCTGAGATTAGAAGCCACTGCTCTGGTTCAAGTGGAGCTCATCCTGGTGGGGCAGGACCCTCTGGTGCCCTATAAATCTGTGCTACACAAAGCTCTAAGCCGCGAGTTTAACCTTCTGATCTTTTCAAACTTATCTAGACTAGCATGTGGAATGTGCAGAATTTCTGAAAATACTTCATTTGTGCCCCCTGCTCTTGACGTTGTTTTTTCTCCCAGAGCGCTTACTTATAATAAGGCTCCATTTTTTTGTGATAATTTAATAGCCCATGAAGTGAGAAACAATTTGTAGATGGAATTTAGAACGAAAACACGGGGTAGCATATCTTTTATTCTGTACTCTCCATTCTACCCCCAATTTGTTGGAAAGTTTAAGTCTAAATATATATAAATATGTATAAACATTATATATTATTCACAGGCTCTGCTTCTTGCAAACAAACTCATACTGTCGCGTCTAAATGCACTGCATGATACAAATGCAATATCCTCCATGTGTCATTTACACTTTCCACCTACATGACTGACACAGCTCTTAATAAAACACCATTCTTTGGTACTTGTCTGTTGGAGTATTCTAGACAGAGTTCAATATTAGACATAAATATTTACCGCAGCCTAACGACAATCCGAATGTAGAAACTCGGCGAATTGGACTAAGAAGGAGAAAGAACTGAAGAGATCCTCCTTAGGCTAACTATTTTTCTATGTATTCCTTTTTATTTTTAATTTTTCACCAGAGTGACATCAGATGTGACATGACTGTTCCCAGTTTTAAATGCAGAATGATGTGCTGTTTTAATAGAATTGGCAAACAGGATTCATTTTAATGCTTTACATGAGAATGTCCAGAACACATCCATTAGTCAAGGTGCCTTTAAAGCTAGCAGGCTCAGAAAATTGGGCTGCACGTTTATTTATCTCTCTAGGAATGCTTTCAAAAAAAAAAAAAAAAATAAGAGCGAGAAGGGTCTAAATTGGACAAAGGTAGCAGGAAGTCTCAGCAGTTATGACATTATACCAGCCCCAACTCATTATTGATTTTTTTGGCAGTATTTTGCTCATTTTAAGTATAAAAAATACTTGTTATTCTTAAAGGAAAGGAGAGCAATCACAAACATGACTCCTGACATAATTGCCTCAAGCCAGCAAAACAAAGACAGAGGAGAATAACCATAAGACCCGTATATTGCCTGAGGCCAATCTCGTCAGTCGGCAGCAGGCTGGGAGTTTGATTACTATAAAATGGTAATTTAGATTTCAGGTTAATTAAGAAAACGATGGCTACAGTGAGCTGCTCATTGCAAGCAATTTAGAGTTTGTCAATCACTTGGTAGGTGCTTTTGCTGCTTTACCAGATTTCTAAATAATTGTTTTTTTTTTTTTATTATTCATTAATTTATTAAAGTTTTGTGAATTAATTTTGTGACGTGAACCCAAGCGACCAAATCTAAATGAAAGACTGGGTGCTTTTCTAGGAAACTAAATGCAAAAATCTGTGTATTTCAATTTATTTCCCAGTAATCTGTGTTTAATGTACAGTAGATGCATGAAAGATGTTGACCCCAAAGCAAGGAATCTTTTTGCAAAAGCAGTTTAGGAAAATATCCTTCTCTGCATTATTCAATTTATAATTAAAAATAAATAAATATAATTAAAAAAACGTTCCTCTCTAGCTCTGTGTTCAGCAACTCGGTCCCAGGCTGACACTGCCTTCTTTTAACACAAAAGCCTTTACTGCCATCTAAAGTCCTCAGTTCACAACATCTCCCCCCCTTAAGCCTTTAATTGTAATAATCATCTAGTAAACTTACGTAATGTAAGGTCATTATTTTTATTTAACAATAATATAAGTAATATAACTCTTTAGTAGAAGGACCCTTGCCTATTCTCTTTCTCTTCTCAGTACTCGCATGTGGCATTTGGTGCCACTGCTCTACTGCCAAGTAGTTTACCTGCCTATGGAGAAGCCATCTCAGATAAAGGAGCACTGAAATCATCGAGTAGAAGGGTCGCTTTCATCTGATTGGCCGGCCCAGCACTGACCCAGCTGTAGAATGGCCGATAGTGGGGAGGCTGCTTGTTGGCTGTGAGGTCTTCAGGACTCTGATCATGTCAGGCTTGAATGACTCCTTTTCTACAATATTCCTTTGGCACTAATCATTGATTCCAGATGTTTTCACTTTTTCAGCATATTTCCTCTGCAGTCATTGATTCTGAGGGGCTCACCTGTTTTTAACCATACCATTGTTTCATACTAACTAGTGTGAAAATTCTTCTCAAATAAGAGTCTCTCACAAGCATAAAGGTTTGGGGGCCGTCCCCGTATAATGTCCGTAGGACAAAGAAACAGACGTACACGTTGTAAGTTGATCAAAACAGTAAGTATTTGACGATCGTTACATATAAACGTGGTGTTTTTATACAGACAAAAAAACAAAATGGAGGCAGGAAATGAGTTGGCAGGAGATGATGTCGAAGCTGTGAGACAGAAGCAACATCAGCAAAGATGAACCGAAAGTGATGCGGAATTGGTAACGATGTCATCGGGAGAAGCCGGAACTAATGTCATGTGAAGAGGCCGGAAAATGCGTCATCTGGGTTTGACGGATGTGACGTTTTTAGCAGCCATCTTTGGAATCCATCCGTGTATATTTATTTTTCTTCTTTTTGTTCGACAGGAAGAGAGATAGGCACCGTTACCGTATATCTACCCTTCTTCTTACGATATTTCACTCGCCTTTGAGCTTACCAACTGTCTCCTAAGTACACGTTTGTGACACTAGTATCTATCTTAAGTTCTTTACTTTTTAAAGCTGTCTGCCATTGGTTGAACCCTTCCTGCCATTTATTGGTTGAAACTTCCACTTCAATCATATTGTCAGCATATACTATGTTCAGTGGAACCTTTCTTTAGACAAATTTGTTGGCTATATCCATTTCAATAATGAAAAGTAATTTCCAGTTTTGGTATTTTAGCTCCTTCATGCATTGATTTAGCAACCCAAATAAATTTTTCACATCTTCGGCTATATGCCATGTGTCCTGTGAGTGATGCCCACCCGCCTTTCACTGTCAAGGAGCTGCCCTCAACCCTAGGAAGACAAGCAGTCCCTTGAGGCTCATTTGAATGCACTTTGTGGTTTTGTTGAGTTTTACTGATTACTTGATTTTCTGAATTTTGTGAATTTTTATGCTGTTTTTTTGACACTTCTTGCCAGATTTGAGTTTTTGGGTTCATTTGCTTTTGGAGTGCATATTTCAGGCAAGTCCTGCTTTGCTTTTTCTGCTCTTTGGAGCTTTTTGTCAAGAATAATATTTTTGTGAAAAAAAAAATATTTAGAAAAAATCCTCATCTGCCTTTTATGTACAGTATACAAGGCAAAGGTTGATGGATCCTTCTGCTTGTGGGGGCTTTTTGCTACAGATTGCCAGGATTTTATGTTAAGGTTCTCAGTGATTGAGTAGGAAAAATGAATCAAACGAGGCACTGAAACAATCCAGAAAAAGGGTTTGAAGAGAAGATAAGCTGATAACTTCCAGTAAGAGAGCACTCAGATGTCAAACCATGAAGACTTAGTGGATAGCCAATGTATCACATTGTATTTACCTCCTCTTATCATTTTTGTCATATATTATTTATCAAATCTGACTAATATTTGATAGTGCTCCATTTAGTTTGGCTTCTACTCACTTTAATCAGGAATTATGGCAAATTCTAGGTCTTTCTAATGTCTCTCTAAATGTTTACATTTCAAAAATATCTTTTCTTTGGCAACTCATATACTGTCTTTTCTTATTCTCACTACATGCTGAAACAGTTTTGTATGTGTGTACGTACAAATTAAATCCATATGTAAAATATGAAATTGTACAGGCTGTCCCAAAAAAAAGATATTCAGACATTCCTTCAATCACCTTGAAAATCAGTTTGGCAAGCAGGTTGTAAGATGGGCATTTCAAAAGTGAGCGTCCATCACATTTTGACCTGCACCCAATGGAAATGTTTTATTAAAGTTTATTAAGTTAAAAAGTTATAAAGTTTACTGAAGGTGTTAATCCATGCTGTCAGTGAAGAGACTCCTGAACAGAGAATGACATTTTGTGTGTAATTTTTGGGACAACCTGTAGAAATGATTATTCTATACATTATATTTGCATAACCAATTAAAGATAAAATCACCGTGATTTTGATTATGGGTGGCACGGTGGTGCTGCCAGTTGGGGGACATGGGTTCGCTTTCCGGGTACTCCCCGTGTCTGTGTGGGTTTCCTCCCACAGTCCAAACACATGCAGGTTAGGTGCATTGGCGATCCTAAATTGCCCCTGGTGTGTGCTTGGTGTGTGTGTGTGTGTGTGTGTGTGTCCTGCGGTGGGCTGGGGCCCTGCCTGGGGTTTGTTTCCTGCCTTGTGTCCTCTGTTGGCTGGGAATGGCCCCGGCAGACCCCCGTGCCCCTCTAGCTAAAATACAGTGGGGTGGATAATGGATGGATGGATGGATTTTGATTATCATATTTGCAGCATATTACAAAGATGGTATCAAATAACAGTCTCAGAATGACTAAATCCAATTTATTGTGTCAGGGTGCTAAATCCTATCCTTATAACTTCGGCTGCAATGCAGGAACCAGCGCTGGACGTTAGAGCAGTCCATCATTTCACTGGGCTCATTTACAGCTGCCGAGTAACCTTACATTGCAAGAGTTTTGGGATGTGAGAGGAAAACAGAGAACTCATACAATCACGGAGAGACGGTGCAAAGTTAACTCAGACAACGGCTGAGCAGAAAATTCAAACCCAGGAGATGGATATTTGAGGCAGCTGTGCTAACCACTGGGTACGTCTGTTTCCTTGTAAAGCTAAATTCTGAAAGAAATGTTAATGTTGACCATTAGTTAAACCAAGATTAAAAGAAGTGGGGTCGTCAGTGAAGTCCCCTTTGGGTCTTTCCTTAAATAGTTCCTTTTTCTGATTTATATTAATGGCAGATATTCGAGTGTACTTAGTAAAACTATGAAATTCACAAGTGATACTAAACATGGCAGAAACTGTGGAGGTAGCTAAAACTATTAAAATAAATGTGAACAATCTGGGGAAACACTTGAAACACACAAGTTAATGTAGAAGAGTGCAAAATGATACAATTGGGCATAAGGAACATAAAGTTAAATAAAATATGGTAGACGGGGAAACAGAATCTGAAAAGGATTTAGTGGTTACATTGACACAAAGTTCTCAACGTCTAAGTCATGTGCAGATGATTTAAAAAAAGTAAATCTTAGGCTATATTATAAGAACTGTTGAATATACACTCACCTAAAGGATTATTAGGAACACCTGTTCAATTTCTCATTAATGCAATTATCTAATCAACCAATCACATGGCAGTTGCTTCAGTGCATTTAGGGGTGTGGTCCTGGTCAAGACAATCTCTTGAACTCCAAGTGAATGTCAGAATGGGAAAGAAAGGTGATTTAAGCAATTTTGAGCGTGGCATGGTTGTTGGTGCCAGACGGGCCGGTCTGAGTATTTCACAATCTGCTCAGTTACTGGGATTTTCACGCACAACCATTTCTAGGGTTTACAAAGAATGGTGTGAAAAGGGAAAAACATCCAGTATGCGGCAGTCCTGTGGGCGAAAATGCCTTGTTGATGCTAGAGGTCAGAGGAGAATGGGCCGACTGATTCAAGCAGATAGAGGAGGAACTTTGACTGAAATAACCACTCGTTACAACCGAGGTATGCAGCAAAGCATTTGTGAAGCCACAACACGCACAACCTTGAGGCGGATGGGCTACAACAGCAGAAGACCCCACCGGGTACCACTCATCTCCACTACAAATAGGAAAAAGAGGCTACAATTTGCACAAGCTCACCAAAATTGGATAGTTGAAGACTGGAAAAATGTTGCCTGGTCTGATGAGTCTCGATTTCTGTTGAGACATTCAAATGGTAGGGTCAGAATTTGGCGTAAACAGAATAAGAACATGGATCCATCATGCCTTGTTACCACTGTGCTGGCTGGTGGTGGTGGTGTAATGGTGTGGGGGATGTTTTCTTGGCACACTTTAGGCCCCTTAGTGCCAATTGGACATAGTTTAAATGCTACAGGCTACCTGAGCATTGTTTCTGACCATGTCCATCCCTTCATGACCACCATGTACCCATCCTCTGATGGCTACTTCCAGTAGGATAATGCACCATGTCACAAAGCTCGAATCATTTCAAATTGGTTTCTTGAACATGACAATGAGTTCACTGTACTAAAATGGCCCCCACAGTCACCAGATCTCAACCCAATAGAGCATCTTTGGGATGTGGTGGAACGGGAGCTTCGTGCCCTGGATGTGCATCCCACAAATCTCCATCAACTGCAAGATGCTATCCTATCAATATGGGCCAAAATTTCTAAAGAATGCTTTCAGCACCTTGTTGAATCAATGCCACGTAGAATTAAGGCAGTTCTGAAGGCAAAAGGGGGTCAAACACCGTATTAGTATGGTGTTCCTAATAATCCTTTAGGTGAGTGTATATCAAGGGCTGTTATGCTTAGACTATGTACTGCACTAGTGAGACCACATCTGGAGTGCTGTGTGCAGTTCTGGTCTTCATGCTACAAGAAAGACATAGCAGCACTTGAAACAGAGGAGAGCCATCAAGGGCATCCCAGGACTTAAGAACACGTCCTACTCTGCCAGGCTCATAAAATTAAGTCTGTTTAAACCCGAGAAGATGAGACTGTGGGGGGAACTAATCCAGGTCTTCAAAATTGTCAAACGCATTGATATAGTAGATCCACACGATTTCTTGCAGCTAAACAGTGAATCACATATTGAAGAACATGAGTGGAAATTAAAGAGAACTTCATTTAGGAATGAAGGCAGGAAGCACTTCTACAGACAAAGAGTTGTAGGAATCTGAAACAAAGTACAAAGCCGTGTAGTTGAAGCAGAAACCTTGACAAACCTTTAAGAAGTATCTGGATGAGATATTGAGACATCTTAGTTATTAGCTAAGCAAACGGGCATAATGGACTGAATGTAAATTTTTTTGTTCACATGTGAATAAGGTTAGAAAATGAACTGATGAGTGGTGCTATTTAATATACTAATAACTCCTTAAACACAAACACCAAGTGTCTGTATAGGCAGTGTAAATCCATCCATCCATTATCCAACCCGCTATATCCTAACTACAGGGTCACGGGGGTCTGCTTGAGCCAATCCCAGCCAACACAGGGCGCAAGGCAGGAAACAAACCCAGGGCAGGGTGCCAGCCCACCGCAGAGGCAGTGTAAATGAAACATTAAATGAATAGCATTAATTTCTATAAAAACACAGCCACATGGTTATACGATTTTCCATGGCTAGCATTACAGAAGCAGCCTACCAGTTCGTCAACGTTCTACAACTGCACGAGCCGCTCTTTTATTTGAATGTGGCAAATGCAAAAAAATGTATTCCATCCAGTTTATGGGGGAAAAACACAACGTAATTTGAAAGTCTGAAGGCAGTGATTTGTTTTGCTGCTGTTACAGTTTTTCATTTTGGTTCCATCTGACTCCACAGGAGAGAACAAAGTAATTCGAAATATCCTGGTATGTGATGTGCAGCCATTAAACAATCCAATCTTAATAAATCTGTGAATGTCTTGCCTCATACCTTCTGAATGTATAGGTTATCTCTGTTTCTATCTCTGTGTTGTGTGAAACTGGAAATCTAAACACAACATCACAGAGGCAGTTCCATTACATTTCAGTGGTTGAGCACATGGTAGACCTGCATGGACAGCCATTGTGTTTTCTGGACCCTTTCATAATGCATACAGTATTTTTTTTAAAACCCTCACATGTGTTAAAGTGCAATAAATGTTTTTCCTCACTTTTGTATTTCTGATCTGATTCTATTCATGCAAAAAAACAGCACAGCTAAGTTTTCCGCACACTTCTTGCCCTGTACTACCAGCCTATTAGCAGAGTCAAATGCACCCACGCTTTGGCTCGTCAGAACTCGGACACAGAAATGCGGTCGGATCACAGCCCTTGTTTGTTTCAAAGTGTACCATTGCCTTAAACCTCGTGCAGAGTGATTTGTCACCTTCCGCCCAGTACTGATCTGTGACTGGATAATTACTCTTATCCTATGTGGTAAAAATTAATCAGCAGACAGAAAAAGGTTTGGGGATGTCCACGCCGCATACTGAAAAATCAGCAATAAAAGAAACACATCTTTACATAAGCAGTGTTTACAACTGAACTCACACTAACAGGTTGAGTTTGCTCTATAAATATGGTGGATAGGAGGAAGAGGTGGAGTCAGGGAAGTCATGTGGCAGAAAGCTGAGTTCTGGGTACCGGATATGATGTCATCAGGGTTTACCAGAAGTGATGTCAACAGTGGGTGGACCGGTGGTGATGTCACTAAGAAGCAGGGCCTTCAGCTGAACTGCAGAGGAACAAGAGGAGAGGGGATCAGGTGAGAGCGCCGACCCCTGGTCAGGCTGACGAATCAGACTATTTGAGCCTGTAAACTGTCCCACATGCGCCCGTGTGTGCCACCTGGTATGCATCAGACATTTTGACTACCACTCTTTTCAATGCTATGGGCACTGCCAGTCTCTTAAATATGCCAGCATACAATATGAAAAATGTCCACAGGGAAAAAAAAAAATCTCGTGTTTCTCATGTCATGATCTACAAACCAGTTATCCAATTCTTTGAATGTAACATGCAAAACGTGTTTAATTTTGTTTAACAAATACTAACGGAAAAATCAGCGGGCACCATTAAGAGGATGAATTGATGAAATGAAGATCCACCTTTCCTCTAATTGACTGAGTGAAGAGTCCTCTTAATCTCATGTGATTTGCATTTACTGTTTATGATGTGCACTGATTTTTCTGGAAGCATTTATGTAAAGATATTTTAGAAAAGAAATCAGCATGCAGTTTTCATGTTGTGGGCAAACGACTGGATGATTGGGCTGACGTGAATTATGCGACACAAGGCACCTCAATCTTTTCATTTTTTTCCATGGACATTCTTCACATTGGTCACCATTAGTTTGTATTAAATCAAATATTGTTTCTTTACTGTTCCGGAAAATATCAGATTAAAATGTTTAGTGATCATCAAAAAACACATTGGGTAAGTAACATAAAAAATATCATTTTGGGGTGGAATATCCCTTTAAGGAGTGTTTTAAGCATTGATTTTCATAAGTGAAATGTCACCTTTATATTTCTTTATTTATCTTTTCCCACTATGTGGGGTCGATGCACATGATCAACTTTCTCTGTACGGCTCAGTCCTGCATCTCCTCCCTAGTCAGACCTTTTTCCTTCAGATCTTCTTTTACTTTATCTTTCCACCTCTGCTTTGTGTTTTTCTTCCCCTGAACGTCCACGTTTCCATTGTCTCTCCTCATCACATGTCCATACCACTTCAACTTGCTTTCCTGTACTTCCTTAGATCTCTCTGCAATCTTTGGTTGTACGTCTGATTGTCTCATTTCTTATTCTGTCCCTTTTTGTAACTCCACACCTCCTTCTCAGTATTCTCATTTCTACCACATCTAACTTCTTTTCCTGCACTCCCTTTACTGCCCACATCTCAGCTCCATTCCACAGTTCTGGCCTTAAAAACCTAACCTTTAGCATTTGCCTTAATTCTTTGATTACACAATTGTTCCATCCACACTGCACTCTCTGGTTTATGTCTACATCTAGTTTTCTATCTTGGGCTACCACTGATCCTAGATATTTAAACGTATCTACTCTTTTCAGTAGCTCTCACTGCAGGCTAACTTCTGAATCCTGATCACCACTGAACCTCATATATTCAACCTTCTGGTTTATCTTCAACCCTCCATCTTCCAAAGACCTTTTCCATTCTCCACTCCCTTTTCCTGATCCACACAACACAATGTCATCTGCAAAAAGCCTGCATCAGGGGGATTAGTCTTTTATCCCATAAGACAACGCATCCCTAACCTGATCAAAGATGTCAGAACTTAAAGAAGATCTCTGGTGCAGACCTACTTTAAACTGATGTTTACCATATTTTGGTGTATTTCATGATTGTCCACTTTGTGCCCACTTACTTTTAAGTATCATTTGCTGATTTTACTCAAAGTGTATTTCCACATTTTAAAATTTCAAAGTCTCTACTATTGGTTGTTTTGCAAATCCCCTTCTGATCTTCTTCACTACGGAGAAAAGCAGTAGTATAAAAAATCCAGCTCAACTATGTTATTAAGACATTTGTTTGATTTTCTGTATTTCTAAAGCCATTTTTCACAAGCTTTAAACTAGACAGACAAATGCAAATCTTTCTAAATTAAATTAAAAACATGCTTTGTTTTTATTCCACCATTCTTTATCATTTTATACTTTTATATTAAACACCATGTAAGCTTTCCTGCAATCTGATATCCTCCAAGGACAAAATGAAATGAATGTTGAGAGACGGATTAGATGGCAAGAGAAGTTAGTAAGAGCCTAACCTCCAATAAATAATGTTTGTAAGGGATTTACTTGACCCACTTTCTGCTCATTATTTATTCACTTTAATTAATTGTAATCCCATTCTTTAAGATAACACACCTTACCTATGCTCATAGATAAATGACAGAGGCAATAATCCTGACAGAGCTCCAGATACTATTTTTTAATTTCTGATTCATTTTATCTTCATATATTAATATGTTTTACACTTCAAAATATTTTCTTGATTGCTTTGAATGAAAATTCATCCATCCATGAAGCCATTTACTGCAACAAAATATTCCAGTTTCAGGGCTGCAAGCAAACAAAAACTCTCCCAAGTCGCAGTGGATGCAAGTCAGAAACAAACACTTCACCCTTTAGCACCTTCACGTTATGTGCGCATTGCGAGGCCAATTCAAAATCACCAATCAACCTAATGAGCAAACTTTTATAATTTAGGAGGAAAATATGGAAATCAACAAAAAATTAACACAAACAAAGGGAGACTGTACACTGGAGGTATAAGGCAGCAATATTAACTACTGAAAGTAAATGCCAAGAATGAATGACAATGTCATTTTATAATCCAATTTTGATTTCTTATATAAATTCCCACAGAGAACACAAACTGATATATTAGAGATGTATTTTAGATCGTAGGGTTATAAGATAAGGAGGAAATAGCAGTGCAGTGGTTGAGCACTAAATGAAGAAATCCAGCCCTGTCGGTATAGTTTCTTTATTCTTCCTGCTACTACTTTTGTCCACGTACTCGTTCCACATTTTAGTCCACACACTACATCATTACACAGACCTTCAAGATTGGCCTGGTGAATTTGTGTGTGTGTCGCTGAGTGTGTCTAAAACTGGACTGGAACCCTAGCCAGTGTTGCTTTTTGCTTTGTGGTCATTTCTCCTGGAATGAGCCTTGTCTCCAAATGAATTGGCCTAACACAAAATAAGAATGATATATTAGTACACAGGACTTCCCTGAATTCCAAAGAACTGCTTTACAAAAATTCAGATATGTGAACAAAGTCTTTCAGATACATACATAGATAGTACCTTCTTTGTCCCAAGGGTGAAATTTAGCTTTTTTAGATAGATAGATAGATAGATAGATAGATAGATAGATAGATAGATAG
>JANRMT010062820.1:8166299-8213926 GCA_026402145.1 Polypterus bichir lapradei
ATAGATAGATAGATAGATAGATAGATAGATAGATAGATAGATAGATAAGTTTACCATATTTTGGTGTATTTCATGATTGTCCACTTTGATGACTTCCAGCAGCTCCGTGTGCAACTTTATTTTTCTACCTTTTTCTCTATTTTACTGATCACTCCTATCACTTTCTTTATGTGGACTCGTTCCCTGGACACTTTTTACTACATAAATGTGAATTTCCCTTTTGGATTAATAAAGTATCTATCTATCTATCTATCTATCTATCTATCTATCTATCTATCTATCTATCTATCTATCTATCTATCTATCTATCTATCTATCTATCTATCTATCTATCTATCTAAATGTATCATATATAGATAGTTAGATTTTCGCAGCTACAAAGACCATGAGTCTGGGACAGTTTTCAAATGTATCCTGCTGGCGCTAACACCTGATGATCATTGCAGTCATTCCAAGTGCAACTTGCAGATCAGATGTTTGTGCTGTGGTGGAATGTATGAGGTAGGGCTGGATGTTGGTGACATATAATCACAGTTACACGACTGACACAGTGAGAATGACTCTGCTATTTTTCAGTCAAGGTTTCATTGTCTTCCGGCATTATCTTAAGCACTATCTTGAGCATTGTGGCTCCAGAAAAGATCACAAATGTGTAGGGAAAGGCCAAGAAAGGCTGAAAGAATAAGAATACAAAAATTGAAGTAGCATAGGTGTTCAATAAAGGGATTACGATTATCAGGATTTGTTTTTATGGCTATTGTTAATTAAGCTAATTCTGCTTAATTTTCATGTGTGTTGGTGCTATTTAAGAAAAAAAAGGTAGACGTGAGAATCAATAGGCTTTGTGCCATAGGAACCAAGTTACCCAAACTTTTCCATGACATTTCATTATTTATTTACCACTCTTACCCTTCTGATTATAAAATAGGTCATTACGATAGCAATCGATGAGAAGAATTAATAATTAATTGCAGAATTATGGTGTTCAAGGCTTCCACTAGAGTGCCTCTTTCTTTTACTTAAGTTTCGAATTTTATATATTTCCTTCCAGCTATTTTCAAGATATCACTGTTTTCGGTATCAGGAGACTCTAAAATGTTGAGATCTGTCAAGAACTGGGGATCGAAATTTTTGACAAATCTAAAGTTTTCGCTCCTCCCCATAGATGACAGGTTATGGTGGGGGAGGATACAAAGTAATTTCACAGATTTTTTGAATCTGTGAAATTTTACAACATTTTCTCCAGTTATGTCTATAAGAATGTGCCCTTGCAACAAAAATTTTCTTTGTGAAAAACTTTTCAGAAATGAATTAGCTTTGCAAAGTTGGGGAAGCCTGTACAGTGGAACTTTGGGTCACGAACATCTCGGACCACGTACAAATCGGGTTACGACCAAAAAGTTAGCCAAACTTTTGCATCTGTTCACGACCACACACTGTTTCCCTTCCGTTTCGTACGCGCTGATAATTTCCGCACATGTTCAGTCTCTCCCTGTGCATTCCCTGTGCAGCGAGCGAGTAAGAGAGAGAGCGCGAGAAGGCAGTTAAAGAAGGCAGTAAGGCCGAGAAGGCAGTTAAAGAATGCACCGGGTTTGTTTTTAAAGAGACTGCTTCGAGCATTGTTTTAATCGGGTTGTATTTAATGAAGACTTTTTTCTATTGGAATTTAACCTCCACTTCACTTCTTTTTTTATGGGATTAGTTATTTATTGAAGGATTCTGAAAGCACTGCACTTTATTTAATTTGGAATTTGTTTTTGATTGTTGTTTTGTTGATTTTAATAAAAGCACTTGGCACTTTTTGCACCATTCGATTGCTCCATTGTAGTGCCTCACTGTCGTGCTCATCGGTAACATTACCGACAGTTTAAGGGCTCCCGGAAGCGAGATGGGAGCATGCAGTGAACCTCCATCGTCACAGACTTTACCTCAAAACTGTAATCTCCTCTCCACCCAGTTCCTCCTCACTTCCTTCATGCCAGAACTCGACTCATGCAAGGTTAGTTTTCTTGGTTGTTTATGGTTAGTTTTTGTATAAATTACAGAATTTTTAAATGTTCATATTTTTCCCTGTGCTTAAAATTCATTAAAAAAAGTGTTTACAGCAAGCATTTCGTAAGGCTATAACATGAACTCTTGCAATGTTAGTTTTCTCAGTGTTATTCAATGTTTTTACATTTAGTTTACTACTAGCAAAATACCCACGCTTCACGGCGGCGAAGTACTGCCTTAAAATTTTTATTAAGAAGAAAATTAAATCTTTTTAAACTGAGGGAAAATATACCAATAATTATTTGTTAAGGATCTCTTTTTATACCACATTGTAATTTTGGCTCTCCGGTTGTAATATGACCAAGCTGTGCACTGAGCTTACTCTTGAGCATGCAATGTACAGTTGGCCATGTGAAAAGCAATCTTGTTTCAAATCTCACAGCTTGGATTGCTGCTGTCATAATCAGTTTGAGTTTCATGATTTGCTTCAATTACGACTGTATTTGCAGGACTTGTGTTGAAGTGACATTAGGCATCTGTCAAGTCTTGTAAGCATACAACCGGTTTCATCAATAACTTCACATCCAGCTTTTGAGAGTTTAAACATTCATAAACATCAAAGTGTCCACTACTCAAATCGTCATCTGTGAATCTAAGATGTTTAAGAGGCATTGGCGGTTGTCCAAAGGTGTAAAATATTTGGCCATTTCGGTACACTTAAGCATTTCACTCTTCTAGTGCTCCTGTGTAGTATAATTATCTCCTGTACCGTCATCAGTCCACACCTTGAACCTGTCCCAGTCATTCAATACATAAGACACAATGTTCCTCCGGATATCAAGAGTGAGCCTGATATGGCCGTGCAATATGTAACAAAGAGAATGGTAAAGGCAGGTGCCATCTCCGGGCATGGAAACCACTCGGTAAGTGACAGTTCTTTGATCGATGGTGATCACCTCGATAGACATGGTAATGGGGGTACAGTTGGAACGATAAAGGAAATGGGTACCTGAACAATGTAAAGTAAGTCTAAAATACCTACACAATAACTATAATCATAATAAACGAACAATAAAACAGTGGAAAAGCCGTGGATTAAATAAAAAGGCTGTAGTTATCAGCAGGGAGATGTGAATCCCGTGGCGAAGCAAGGAAGGGAATGTAGAGACCGGAGCGACGGACGTCCTTATATAGGCAGGCAGCCAACAACGTGGGAGGTGCTGGGATGGGGGACCCAATGCCTCCTCACACGGTGACCGAGCTGCAGGCTATAGACGTATATATGTACGTAAGTAGGATTCAGTTAGCGTTGGGAACCCGCGTACCAAATTTCTTGAAGATGGGCCCATAAGTAACAAAGACTGTTGGAAAGTTCAACATGGTGAACGTTGTCGACCGTTATGACTGTTGCGTGTAGAATTTCGAAATGAAACTTTGTTAACTTTTGTAAGTAAGCTGTAAGGAATAAGCCTGCCAAATTTCAGCCTTCTACCTACACGGGAAGTTGGAGAATTAGTGATGAGTCAGTGAGTGAGTGAGTGAGTCAGTCAGTCATTCGGTGAGGGCTTTGCCTTATATTAGTATAGATTACACTGTGCATTCTATGGTATAATTAACTATTTTTGTGCTTAAAATCTTTGAAAAAAATATATTTACATACAGCTCGTACGGTCCGGAACGGATTAATTGTATTTACATACAGTCCTATGGGGGAAATTACTTCAGGTCACGACCAAATCGGGTTGCGACCAGAGTTTTGGCAACGAATTACTGTTGTGAAACGAGATTCCACTGTATATGAAACTGAAAATAACCTGAACGCCACCCTTATCTCATTTGCTTTTAACTAATTTTTAATGTTTATTATTTTGTAAATGACACATATGCTGATGTGAATGTTTGTTTTCTGGACTTTATCAATTCAGATTATGGCTATGTGCATCCAAGTTTTGTAGACTTTATAATGTTTAAATTTAAATAAAATAACAGTAAAGACATAATATTGCAATTTGTCTGGAAAATAAAAGTAGTTCAGAAACAAGAATCCACTTCACACAGGGTCATGCTTTGAATTAAAATATAAGACTCTTAACCAATGAATGAAGGGGAGCGATGAGATCATTTTCCACAAAAATCTAAGATTAAAAGTTGTTCTTGCCAATCACTAACAGCAACATGGGGTCACAATTGTGGTGTGCTGTCACTCTTCTCTGAAATGTGCTTTATTGATTGAAGTTGCCATTAGTATGTCTTCCCAACAAGCTTTCAATTTCAACCAATGAGGAACTAACTGTAATGTGAATGAAAGTATTTCAACTTACCAAGGGGCATGGGTGTCGTAGTGGAGGATTAAAGGATAATTGCTCAGGGCCCACCCAGGAATGAAAACTTTGTTTTCAAAAGGAAAGGCCGCACAGAGACTGCTTATACATAGAGCCCAGAGTTCTCTGCTACACCCCTGCAAGGAACAATGTTCCAGCGTATTCATTATTGTTTTGAGATTACATGTGCTTACAGAAAATGTCTGAAAATTATTCCATTTTTAAAACACGTTTCTTGAAAAGTAGCCCAATTTCCTCATTAATTTGTTTTCTCTGTACCTTTATGCAAGTTCTTCTGTCCTTGGAGCCTGGTCACTGGCAGCTAGCTTCCTTTAAATGTGGGTGAAAATCTGTTTTTCTAAAGCATTGGGATAAATGAGCTTCCACTTCCATAATCGATAAACATAACAGTGATGAAACATCATATTTCCTTCCTAGATAGATAGATAGATAGATAGATAGATAGATAGATAGATAGATAGATAGATAGATAGATACAGTGGTGTGAAAAACTATTTGCCCCCTTCCTGATTTCTTATTCTTTTGCATGTTTGTCACACAAAATGTTTCTGATCATCAAACACATGTAACCATTAGTCAAATATAACACAAGTAAACACAAAATGCAGTTTTTAAATGATGGTTTTTATTATTTAGGGAGAAAAAAAATCCAAACCTACATGGCCCTGTGTGAAAAAGTCATTGCCCCCTTGTTAAAAAATAACCTAACTGTGGTGTATCACACCTGAGTTCAATTTCCGTAGCCACCCCCAGGCCTGATTACTGCCACACCTGTTTCAATCAAGAAATCACTTAAATAGGAGCTGCCTGACACAGAGAAGTAGACCAAAAGCACCTCAAAAGCACCTCAAAAGCTAGACATCATGCCAAGATCCAAAGAAATTCAGGAACAAATGAGAACAGAAGTAATTGAGATCTATCAGTCTGGTAAAGGTTATAAAGCCATTTCTAAAGCTTTGGGACTCCAGTGAACCACAGTGAGAGCCATTATCCACAAATGGCAAAAACATGGAACAGTGGTGAACCTTCCCAGGAGTGGCCGGCCGACCAAAATTACCCCAAGAGCGCAGAAACGACTCATCCGAGAGGTCACAAAAGACCCCAGGACAACGTCTAAAGAACTGCAGGCCTCACTTGCCTCAATTAAGGTCAGTGTTCACGACTCCACCATAAGAAAGAGACTGGGCAAAAACGGCCTGCATGGCAGATTTCCAAGACGCAAACCACTGTTAAGCAAAAAGAACATTAGGGCTTGTCTCAATTTTTCTAAGAAACACCTCAATGATTGCCAAGGCTTTTGGGAAAATACCTTGTGGACTGATGAGACAAAAGTTGAACTTTTTGGAAGGCAAATGTCCCGTTACATCTGGCGTAAAAGGAACACAGCATTTCAGAAAAAGAACATCATACCAACAGTAAAATATGGTGGTGGTAGTGTGATGGTCTGGGGTTGTTTTGCTGCTTCAGGACCTGGAAGGCTTGCTGTGATAGATGGAATCATGAATTCTACTGTCTACCAAAAAATCCTGAAGGAGAATGTCCGGCCATCTGTTCGTCAACTCAAGCTGAAGCGATCTTGGGTGCTGCAACAGGACAATGACCCAAAACACACCAGCAAATCCACCTCTGAATCGCTGAAGAAAAACGAAATAAAGACTTTGGAGTGGCCTAGTCAAAGTCCTGACCTGAATCCAATTGAGATGCTATGTCATGACCTTAAAAAGGCGGTTCATGCTAGAAAACCCTCAAATAAAGCTGAATTACAACAATTCTGCAAAGATGAGTGGGCCAAAATTCCTCCAGAGCGCTGTAAAAGACTCATTGCAAGTTATCGCAAACGCTTGATTGCAGTTATTGCTGCTAAGGGTGGCCCAACCAGTTATTAGGTTCAGGGGGCAATTACTTTTTCACACAGGACCATGTAGGTTTGGATTTTTTTTCTCCCTAAATAATAAAAACCATCATTTAAAAACTGCATTTTGTGTGTACTTGTGTTATATTTGACTAATGGTTAAATGTGTTTGATGATCAGAAACATTTTGTGTGACAAACATGCAAAAGAATAACAAATCAGGAAGGGGGCAAATAGTTTTTCACACCACTGTAGATAGATAGATAGTGTAACCACCAGGGGATGCCCCTGAGCCCCAAACCAGAGACACACTATTACCCAATATGATTCTGAAATTAAATAAAAGATATTTATTCAGTCAAATCACCTGCTCAGAGATCAGCCACCATACAAATGAATGAAATTCTTCCTCCTTCCATCCTCCAGTTAAATATTGCCCATGTCTCCTGACTCTGACCCCCTAATGGAGGCAGTGGGCTCCATTTCAAGCTGGACCTGGAAGTACTTGTAGGTCATATGGAAAACAGAGAAGTCCTCCCTCGACAGCTCCCGGGATTCTGACAGGGTTGCACTTCTGGACTCCAACTCCCAAGCACCCGTGCGGGTGTCCAAACTCGACTGCCACAAGAGGACCATAGCCACCTGCTGTATGGGAGATGGAACTGCTTCTGGCTTCCTCTGGTCCAGCCATTACATTATTCCAGCTGGGCACAAAGTTGTTTCCTTATCCATCTGGCCAAGTCATCTGTCCTTCTGTTCTGGCCTCCTGGACAGAAAGGAGGATAGTTTCTCCTTGTTCTTCTGGGGCACTTTGATAGATAGATAGATAGATAGATAGATAGATAGATAGATAGATAGATAGATAGATAGATGTGTTTCTTGACACACATTTGCTAAATAATTCAGTGGCTGAAAGTCCTCAGTGTTAGTGTGTCAGAGAGAGGATGTGCAGCATTGTTCATAATGGAACCAATGTTTTCAGAATTCTAACAATATAAAACTGGATACAGTGATGAGAAGATGCAAACGATAGAAGATGACAGAATAGACTAGAAAGAGGTGTACTTGAAGAGACAGAAGAACATTTACAACTTGTAGCACCTGCATGTGTCGACCGTCAGGAGATTTAGAGAGACTCATTGTAATGGGGCATTACACAGGGAAGTTCACATGTAGTCAAGATCGGATTAACTAAAGGTTTTTGTTCATTCACCTAAGATGGTGGGAGACTGCTAAATTTGAAACTGTTGAGAACCCCAGAGGTTTAACCAGAATCTAATTAAAGAATGAAGTCCTTAGCATCTCAGTCTTTCACAAACTCATCCTTTTATGTATTCAACAAAGTTTAATGGCATTTATAACTAAGTAGCCTAAATTAGATGGCGACCATAACATTTTGCCTCACACTGCGTGCCTAACAACACATAATATTTTAGCAACACAAATCTCCAAAACAGCATGCACTTTTAGATTATTTTGATTATTGATCCTGTTTGGTTGCATCATTATTACCCTGCTGGCTACTTGTTAGTCTGGCCTGTCAGATGTCAGACATAACTGGTGTGATGGATGTCCGGCAAGAGTTTCCGGCTCTCACCCCCAGGCCGCCAGAAGGAACTCTCCCGACAGCATGGATGTGCCCTGAGTTCCAGCAGGGCCTCATGGACTTTGTAGTTTTTATACACAGCCCTGCTGGATACCTTGGGGACCACAAGGAGTCGCTGTAGGGAGGCTCGTGGACTCATATATGCCCTATAACCTGGAAGTGCGTCATAATCCCGTGACAGGAAGAAACAACGTGCTTCCGGGGTGAAGATACGGACTATTTACCCTGACCCGGAAGGGATAAAGACTTGTGGACTGAGGGGCTGGAACACATCCGGGTCAAGGGGTATATAAAGACTCTGGGAAAGCCCAGACACTGAGCTGAGCTGGGAGGAAGGGTAGCTAAGTGTCTGGGAGAGGAGGATTGTTGCTTAAGTATTGTATGAATAGTGTAGAGGGGAAGGTGCTTGGTGCACTGTATTTTAAAAGAATAAAAGAGTCTTGGACTTTTACTTGGTGTTTGGAGTGGTACCTGAGGGATCAAGAGGTGGATCAGAACCTCTACTGCGACACTGGTTTCATAGAATATATCCTGAATTGCTTTTTTGCATTCTTTATAGTTTATAGGGAAATAACGCCTAAATGCTGCTAGGCGTAGCTCTACAATATCAGGATAATTGAAGGAGGGTTTTTGGTAATTGTAGATACTCAGTAATTTGAATTTTGTTTTAATAACTTGATTAAGCATATTTATGCACCATTTCAGCTATATGACTGATCTGTGCTATATAGCTAAAGGCACACAATTTATTTCTGGATTCTTGAAGGTTTCCTACCACAGATTGCTTCCCCTCTGTTCCAATGCATCCCTTATATGAATGGTCGGTTACATGGAAATTCTCACCACACCTGTCATTGTGAATATAAAGAATAAAAAATATTTTTATATAAGGATAAACAGTGGCAAAAATTTGACTTGTTTGCCATTTTAATGTATTATCGTTCTTATACTTTTGAAATACACAACACGTGTTTTTCTGTAATGAATCATTCAGCCCAACTAACTATGCAGGTTTTCTTTCTTGAATACGAATCCTATTGTGCAGAACTGACACACTGAACTTCATAATTTCCTAACAGAATCTGCTTTGTTGTCATGACACTAAAAAAGAAACATTATGATGAGAACGTTCCATTTACCATTTGGAAACTCTTTTTTTTTTTACCTGATTTGCATGAAAATGGTGAATTAGATGCAATTTGAAGGTATTGCTTTTAACCTTACTGCCATTAAAATGACTTAATCTTTTCAGTTTTTGTTTGTATGAATATAGTTTTTTAGTATTTGTGTGAAATTTTCACTTAGCCAGCTTTGTGTGAAATTTTCAGCTTCTGTCGGGTCTCCATGGCCTCACTGAAGTTCTTATTCATTTTGGTCTCCTCACCTCTGTGTCAGTGTAAAAAGATTCTCATCTTCTTGCATTTCCTCCTAACTGGTGAGTTACAGGACTACAATAAGTCTAGTAGCTTTTTGCCATATGTTTATCTATTAAACTTAAGAAGTTCTCGTAATGTTTAGCTCTCCATTTTTTCACTTTACAAACTCTTTCAAGATCTCAATACCTCAGAACTTATGCATTGTATGGAAGGAACTAACCGACCCCAGACGGGAATTCAGTCCATCACAGGGCAAATTTATTCAAATGCAAAATCATATTCATCACCCAATAACTTTCTAATCATATTTATTCCATTTGTTAAGGACACTTTTAATGTTTTAGTTGACTTAATTATTTATTATTTATTATTAATGTTACATGCTGCAGTTAGTGCCACTGCCTGTTTGCCATGAAAGAATCATCTCAGATAAAGGAGCACTGGAATCGCCGGTCCTTTCACCTGATTGGCCAGCCCAGCACTGACTCAGCTCTAGAATGGCCAATAGGGTGGAGGTGACTTGCTGGCTGAGGACTCCAGGACTCTGGCTGTGTCCGGCTTGTTTGACTCGTTTTCTACAATCTGGCTGTGGTTTTACAAGTAGGTGATGTTTATGTAATTACTTTCTACTTTGTTTTTGATGAATTTGAACAAATCTGTATTCTCATATATGATAGTTCTGTATTTAGTGTGTAGTATAACCCATATTTCATCTTGCCTTGAGAGGTGTTGCGGTGCTCTATGTCTGCACTCGTTGTGGAGCGCTCGGCAAGAACAAAGTAGTTTGTGCTGTTGTGTTGTATTTCTGAGGTGGCCATGATAGATCGGCTGTCTAGTTCTGTGAAGAGGATTACTTGTGTTCTGTTTTGTGTACTGCCCACAATTTACCCCATTTTTTGGCACCCATTGCATGCCAAACCACCTGGAAGGGAGTCTCTCTCTGAATTGTCTTTCCCAAGATTTCATCCATTTTTCTTTTTCCCTACAAGGGACTTTTTTTAGGAATTCTTTTCTTGTCTTCTTCAGGGGTCAAGGCTGGGAGGCTGTCAAAAAAACAGGGCCTGTTAAAGTCCATTGAGGCTTTCTTATGTGATTTTGGTCTATGCAAGAAATAAACCGTTTCTGTTGTTAACCCATTTGATATGGTATGGAGTGGCCGTATTGTTTCTGGAAATGGCGTGCACTGCTGGTCATGTGGTGTGTTAGAGTCGCGACACCTGATGTCATAATGCTAGCACTGCTTAAGATGACAATGTGCATTGTGTTGCCAATCCTGTATTAATTGTGTTTTACAAAATTCATCATTAATTATTGAGAGAAGGGACTGGAGATTAAAGTTAAGAAAATGTGCTTGTTATTTTGACTTTGATTTTGGACTTGTGTTTTACTTTCTGGACTGACTTTTTTTCTTTAATGTATTGTATTGGGAGAGAAGATGTGATGAGAACCAGAAACAAGTCAAAACCGAAATGGTAACCAATCAGTTGTCAAAATAATGAGTAAGCTGACATACTGAGATTATTTATTGTCACAAGTACCATAAATAAATTCTTAGATAAAGATTAATTGCCTAAAGTCGCTGTCTTAATAATAATAATAACAATAGAGAGGTGAATTTCATTTTTTGTTACCTCAAAATCCAGTTTCTTTAAGCATTTTAATTTCCTTTATCCGAGGTTATTAAAACAGGTTACCATTAAGTTCCAAAGCTAGTTTATTCAGTCTTTGTAATTCTATTTTAGCAATTATGTGTTTCATCTTGGGATCCCACATTTTGTAATCCGATATTTTGTACTGACTTAAGGCGAGACAACACTTTGATCCTACTTTGTGAATGAGATGGTGCGACTCAAACCACTTACACCTGAACACCAGCAAAACCAAAGAGATGGTGGTGGATTTTAGGAGGCCCAGGCCCCGCATGGACCCCGTGATCATCAGAGGTGACTGTGTGCAGAGGGTGCAGACCTATAAATATCTGGGAGTGCAGCTGGATGATAAATTGGACTGGACTGCCAATACTGATGCTCTGTGTAAGAGAGGACAGAGCCGACTATACTTCCTTAGAAGGCTGGCATCCTTCAACATCTGCAATAAGATGCTGCAGATGTTCTATCAGACGGCTGTGGCGAGTGCCCTCTTCTACGCGGTGGTGTGCTGGAGAGGCAGCATAAAGAAGAGGGACGTCTCACGCCTGGACAAACTGGTGAGGAAGCCAGGCTCTATTGTAGGCACGGAGCTGGACAGTTTGACATCCGTGGCAGAGCAACGGGCGCTGAGCAGGCTCCTGTCAATCATGGAGAATCCACTGCATCCACTGAACAGGATCATCTCCAGACAGAGGAGCAGCTTCAGCGACAGACTGCTGTCACCGTCCTGCTCCACTGACAGACTGAGGAGATCGTTCCTCCCCCACACTATGCGACTCTTCAATTCCACGGGGGGGGGGGGGGGGGGGCGTAAACGTTAACATTATACAAAGTTATTGTCTGTTTAACCTGCATTTTATCACTCTTTAATTTAATATTGTTTTTTATCAGTATGCTGCTGCTAGAGTATGTGAATTTCCCCTTGGGATTAATAAAGTATCAATCTATCTATCTGAGATGCGGAGACAGGACATGGCGAGAAACAGAAGTCAAAACCGAAATGATAGCCAAGAAGTCACCAAAAATCAAAGCCTAAAGCCAGAAAAGTATTTTGTTCATAACCAGAGATTCCATTTAGAGAAATGTCAATGTGAATCCTAATATCACATAATATTGGAAACACATGAGCTGACTTCTTTTCTGACACTCTGGATGATGTCACGTGTTGCACAGTCCCGGGGAGTCCTGGGACAGATCACCATGGCAACGGCTGATGCAATTGTAACAAAATGGCAGTGCTGTATAAATAAACAAAATGGCGTCACGAAAAGGGGTTAACAAAAATGTACTTTTTAACTATTGTATAAAATGAAAAACAGATGTGAAATGTTGTACTCCTAACCCCATAATCCATAATGTATAATATGTATCCAGCAACCACAGAAATGGTAGAGAAAAAATGTAAGAAAATAGCTCATTATAACACTTTATTGTTAGGTACTCTCATTTGACTTTTGGTATTTTGAACTCTTGCCGTTTCCACAACTGTTCCCATGATAGATTTTCATCTCTCAAATTACAAAATAAGTTTTCATCAGCAGCTGAGCCTGGCTAATTCCTTCTGGCTTAACACCAGTAGAAGATGACAAGTTTCCAAAGCCTGTCCCTGGAGCATTGTGCTCAATGCAGGAATCAACATTGGATGGGATGCTAGTCTACCACAAGGCACTTGATCATGTAATTCCAATTTTGAAACACTCATCAGCCTACCCCATAAGTCTTTGGAAATTGGCAGGAAACCAGACTACTGGGAGAGAAAAAAAAAACTCAGAAAAAGGAGAAAGTGGAAGCTTTACACCAGGGGTCTCCCACGCCAGTCTTGGGGGGCTACTGTGACTGCAGGTTTTCATTCTAACCCTTTTCTTAATTAGTTGCCTGGTTTTGCCTTAATTTTAATTGACTTACTTTTTAAGACACAGGCTCCTTTCTTTTTTCCTGCTTAGCAACCAAACAATAATGTGATACCAAACAAGCCAACACATGACAACACAATAATGGAGAATAAGGAAGGTTGAAGGTCTCAGTGATGTTTAACTGCCCAGGTCAACAAAACATTTTGACGGTGTTCTTTGGAAAAAGGAAATCAACAGAAACAAAATCAGCGCATATTCATCCATTGATTCATTTACCTTTTTGGACATGTCTGCTATGGCATAATGAGAGCAGCTATAAGCCATGGAATTAATGATGGGTATCAGTGCTGTGCTGGACCCCTTCCCGGCCAGGACACCACAATGGAAGGACAGAATGGAAGGAGCATAGCACAGCCGGGATTCTCACAAAGAAATAACTTAATAGAGAAGGTGGGGGACTTCTTGTATCCAGGGCAATTTCACCCCCAGTATGATAAATGGTAGTGCACCGCTGGTGTGTACCCGGTAAGGACACCCGCAAAGATTTATGGGATTTATAGTCCTGAGACAGAACCCTGTCGGGGTTCTTGGGTCCTACCATAGGGTGCCACAGGGATGGGGACGACCTGCTTCAGGAGACTTCCATCTGGCCCGGCAGTGCTTCTGTTGGGTTATTCCCTGGTACCAAAAGTACTCCTGGTCTGACATAAAAGGGAGCCGCCCGGCCTGCTCCGGGGAGTCAGAGTCGGGAGGCAGAAGGTGAAGCTCACCTGGAGGATTGTGGATTGAGAAGTGACCATTGATTGTGAAGTATTTTGTGAAAATAAAACCGTTTAATTTGCACCTGGGACTGTTTGGTGTGGTGTGTCTGGGGTTTTGGGGCTCAGTGTCACTGTGGTAAAGTGAGGTCTGCAGCTGATTGGCATCTTTTTAAATAAATAATGGCCGCACTTGAATCTTGGTAGGAGAGGGCATGGTAGCGTAGCGAGAGCAGTTCCCAGGAGTGATGGAGGAATGGACGGCCCTAGACTAAGTGCACAGGTGTAGGATCAGCCGTGACCCTAATTGGCACTGGGAGCTGCTAATCAACACAGCTGTGCCACATCCCCATTTTAAAAGGGATAGCATGTGTGTGAGGAGGTGTGGGGAAGTATGGAAAAGAAATGAAAAAACGGAGGTTACTGAGAGAAGAAGGCAGGAGGTGAAAAGAACCAGTGCGGGCACGAGCGAGTGAGGGAAACAGAGCAGGCCCGGGGGAGAGAAGGTGGGCAGCTGGGAGGAGAGCCCCTGGGAAGGAGTGTGTGGCCAACACTTGGTGGGGCAGTCGAAAGCGGTCGCTCCAGCTGAGCTGTTACAAGGCTCTGGAGTGACCGGGAGTTTGTGCAGCCAGGAAGGCAGCGGGGGTCGAGGAGGCTTGGGAGGAGAGCCCTAATGTGAGCGCCATGGCTGTTGGGGACCCAAGTCTCGGTCCAGCGAGGGAGCCTGTCCGTAGTCATGTGACAGAAGGCAAGTGGACATGTGGAAGGTCAGCTGCACCTGTCAATAAGGCGACTCCTCTGCTGCAAGGCCCATACGGGATAAACAGAGGAGCTGCCAGTGTTAAAAAAAGAAGGCACTGGGCTTTTAGAAAGGACCATTCCTGCCGGTGGATTTTAACCTCGTTTTAAAGAAGATTTGTTTTCATTTTTACCTCCCCGTTTATCACCTGTTTTTATTGGATTATTTATTTATTGAGCTGCACTTTTGAACACTTGTTTTGGGTTGTTTTTAAGAAAAGCACTGAACACTTTTGCACCATCCCCTTGTTTCAAGTGTGGTTTATCCTCATCTGTCATACTCATCTGGTAATGTTATTGACGGTCTCGGGTTCAAGATGCTCCCGTAATAGAAAAGGGAGCCAAGAGCCAACCTGCACCATCACAGGCAACCCACTGTCTTTTACACAGGTTTGATTAACAACAAGATTTGGCTTCTAGTTAAAAAAACTGGTTGGAGGGTTAGGCTCTGACTAAGCTGGTCATCTGTTGGCTTGCGTCACATCTCATTTCTGTTTGGGTGCCACTTAAAGAAAAAAAGGAAGCAATTCAGAGGACTGAGTCTTAAAAAAGCCCATTTAAATGAAGGGAAAAAGTTAATTAGCAGCAAAAACTGGTCACTAATTTAGAAAAGGGTTAGAGACCTCTGCTCTGTGTAAACAGTGACCAAGCCAGGATTCCAAATTTATCCCAAGATCTGTAAAGTAATAGTACAAGTAACTACATTGCCATGACACATCTCCTTTAGTACACAGTGTTCTTCAAAAATAGACTTTAAGATGTGACTCATATAATTAGTACTCTATTTGAGAACTGGCCCTGGTGATGTATTTGCTATTTTAGCCTCTTTAATCACAATGTCAGTAAAATGTCTGTGAATGATGGTATTTGTTGTCCTTTTTCATGACACAAGGCATGAAGCCTCTAACAGCAGGGCATGAATATAACAGGTAACATAAACTAACAACTCTATTACAGTAACATCTTGCCACAAAAAGTAACTCTTTGCCAAAACCAACCCTCTTGGACAAATCTACCGTTTGCAAATCATTCATTCAGATTTTTAAAAATGTTTTATTTAGGTTACTTCTTTAAAAATAATTCAAATTTTTACAATCACAGTAAATGGTGTCTGTATTATTTAGCTGGTTTTCCTATTTTGCCTTGTGTTTTGAGCAATCACCTTTTGTGATTAATTTTATTATTAATAAATGGTGGTATTACTTCTAAAATGGTATTGTTACAAATGCTATGCATGATAGGAATAAATCAGGACTTCAATAAAAGGCTTTTATTATACAGAGTATGCCGTGTGCATTTGTTTTCAACACCAGAAGCCTATTTTGTTTTGCAAAGCACTGAATTTTTAAGAGTGCTGCTTTTTAGCATGTTATGGAGTTCCATTTCTCTCAAAGGAGCATTTTAATGCAGTGTGCAGCTTGGGTTTTTATTAAAGTAGAGATTGTCCCTTTGAAAGGCATGCGTTAAAGAAACAAAAGGGGAGAGAACTCAAGATTTCATATAAGAAAGAGTGCATTGCTAGTCATTCTGTCAGAGATCAGGAATATTTTACAGTGCTTCAGAGATGAAGATTGCATGGACTCTCCTGCATTAAATCATACTAGAAAATGAAAATCCTAATAGCATTTTGATGTATTCCAGTTAGGTTTTCCATTAACAGAAAAGGTGATATGTTTGTATCATTTGTCAAGAAAAGAGAAAATGAAGAAAATGTTGACAATTTCATTATGAGTCTGTTAGAAGCTGATTTAAATTCACTTATTTCAAGATTACTAAGGGTTTTATATGCAGTAGCTAAATTGTGCAGAAACGCGATAGAAAATGATGATTGCTTCACAGGGAAGGGTGTTCTGGCATCTCCCTGGCCATGCTGTGCATCTGTCAAAAAGAAAAAAATACATATGCGCATAAATGTCCCAGCAACTAATTGACTAATTTATTGTGGTAATACAGACGTGACACACAGAAATTCTGTCATTGCTTGCAACTCTGACATTTCATAATTCAAAGTGGCACCTTTGCCGCATGGTCATGTCTCTTTCAAAAATTTTGCATGTATTTTTCTATACGTGGAAAAAAATGAAGTGTGTTTCATTTTTGGAAGTAGGGTGGGGGGCAGAATTCTTCAATCACTATTTACTAAAAGGCATTGATTCAGCTTCTTCGCATATGCTTATAAAAGCTTTAGGTCATTTATTCTGTGTTCTTTTCAAATAATAGTCTCATCTGATGCACTACCCCACTTTTACATAGCAGAACCCTTTTAAAATGCAAGATTAGCAAAGGTTTCTCCCGAGGATTTATGTCCTATAAGCAATTACAATATGTAAAATCTGAAAATGACTGAAGCATACTGGTTACTCTCTTAGCAATGCTTGGTTACTTTCCTGGACTTATTTCATATTGTAATAGAGCTGCCATTGTACTGTATTGGTTAAGGAGTAGATGACAAGGTGACGGGTCTGATTTGCACCTCTGACTCACTGTCTGACCCTGAGCAACTCAGATAGGCTTCTGCTTTTCGATTGTGTAAACGTTGCTGGGTTTTTAAGTTTCTTGGGATTAAATTGTGTGATAATAAACAGGTAAGAAAGCAGAATGCCTTTTGTTGCCCTAAACTAGAGCTTTGCCTGAGCCGAGGTACCTTCCAGTGTTGAACATGGGTCCCTCATATGCATATACAAGCCAACTGCATAAAATGAATAATTGCTGTCCAAGTGGAAGCTTAATTCATGTCTGTCTTGTTGTAAAGTATTTATCTGTATTCAATTCAATTGAAACACCCTTTCATAAATGAGCCCAGTGGATTGTACAATAATTACAAGACTCCATCCATCCCTCCATTTGTGATATAGCGGGTCCACAGCTCATGTCAAAGGGCCATTTTTAAAATAAATAATCACCGCACTTGCGGCTTAGCGAGGGGGCATGTGATGTGTGGCTGAAGTGGTCATCTGCGGTGCGGGCGAGTCTCACTTAACTCTTTGAGGGCTGAATATTTTTTCCAAAAAACATAGTTTATGAAAAGCAGAAATCAACATAAAATGTTTGTTGCTGCATGCTGTGGCTACCAGTTTACCAAGAATGTGCGGCAGGCTTGCTGCCAGGCTATCTTTGTGTGGCTGGGGCAGCAGCAGCGGTCACGCTCGCAATGCATTGCAATCTGGTTTCTACAGGGTCCAGTCAGCTAAAGCTGGAACCTCACATTCGTTTTTAATCACTTGTATCAAAATTGGAGTTCGACAAGTCATAGTCCAGTTCAGAGATAATTGGCAAAATGTCGTCCACTGAGTATTTTGCTTTACACTTTCACTTTGGTCTCTCGCCAGGGCCATTTTCGCCATTGTTTGCGCCTTGCTACTCATGCAAGCGCAGGAAATCCTGGTCAAACCAATGAAGCTAACTTTCCTTTTAGCAACAAAAGTCCAACTAAAACATAACATCGTCAACTCCTCCTTTTGACAAAAGTCAACATCAGCCCTGAAAGAGTTAAGTACACAGGTGAAGAGTCTCCAGCATCCATAATTATTTCCGGGAGCCACTGATTGCCACAGGTGAATCACGTCCCCGTCATAAATAGAAGCGCGAGGCGGTTGCAGAGAAGAAGGCAGGAAGCAGGAGGGAGAAAACCGGTAGAGAGAAAGAAGGAGAGCGAGCAAACACAGGCTCGCTCTGTATACGAGCAGCTGGGAGAGGCGAGCCCAAGTGAGGTGTTTGGCGGGCACCTGAGGGCCGACGGTAGTGGTCACTCCTACTGAGCGATTGTTTGGAGCAGGAGTGACCGGGAGAAGGTTGGCTTGCTGCAGCGAAGGCAGGCAACGGGAGTTGGAGATTGGGAAGAGAAGCCCCAGTGTGAGCGTCCTGGTCTCTGGGAAGCCCAAGTCTAGGTCTAGGTGAGCTGAACCGGAACCAGGGATTGGAAGGCCACCAGATCATTTGTGTAGGAGAAGGTGCAGGTATGGCGACTCTCCTGTTTCAAAGCCCGATGGGAGAAGCAGGGGAGCCGCCAGATAAAAAAACACCAGGCTTTGTGTTTTTAAAGGATTGTTTTAACCTCGTCGTCATTTTAAATGATTTTTTTTTAACCTCCTCTTCACTTCTGTTTTTATGGATTATTTATTTAATGAAGACTTTTTGAAACACTGCACTATTTATTTGAACACTTTCTTTTTGTTGTTGGTTTTAAATAAAAGCACTTGGCACTTTTTGCACCATCCCCTTGCTTCATTGTTGTGCCTCACTGCCGAGCTCATCGGTAACTTTACCGACGGTGACGGGTTCAAGGGCTCCCAGATGCAAGACTGGAGCACGCAGCGAACCCACATCGTCACGCCATCTCCCAAAGCCATTTATCCAGGGTCACAGGGAGGCTGGAGAATATCCCAGCATGCTAAAGGGCATAAGACAAATATAATACAAAAAAAAGGAAATGCAGAATATAAATAAAACTTAACATTGAACTTAAATTGAGACACATCATACATTATATAGAAAGATATATGAATGCTGTATAGAAAAAGGAAAAAGTCAAAGCCTTCCAGCAGAAAAGGTCCTGCTTGTTTGTTCCTGGCCGAGGAGAGGTTCATAGAAAGTGTGCCCACACAACACAAGTGTTACTATTGGGGGTCTTCTTTGCTGGTTCAGACTGTACTGACAACATGCTGAGAACAAGAACTTTTATTCTGTATTAGGTAGTAGGGGTGAAGTGGAAGGTGAGGCTTGTCTGGGTCATCAGCTTTTTGTCTGAAAATGAACTGGACAGACGATGTGTACGCAGTTTCTCACATAAGTCCTTCACCTGTGTTTCTTCAAATTGCTCTCCACACAATCACTCACATGCTTTATAAATATGCACATTTAAATATATATATATGTTTACCTATGTATCATATTTTGGGTTATTTTTGTCACCCGTACAGAGTACAGTGAAGTTTTTACTTACTTCTGCTAACAAACCTGCATCATGTCACCACTCCCCACTGCAATGATTTGTGAGTAGGACTACCTTATATGAATACATACATACAAAATATTAATACATCACACTTATAAACATCTTTCCCACCCTCAAAGTGTTTCACAAAAATTCACAATGTACAAAATATACAAAATAGAAAAACCATTAACCAACAAATAAAAGATAAATATAAAGAAAACACAAAGCTCTGAATTAGAATTAGAAATAATAAACAGTGTGACCAGCAGGTGGCGCTGTAGCACCTCAAACCCCAGATACAACTGCACAGACACAAGTCCCAGGTTCAAATCAAAAGTTTATTTTCAGAAAAGACTTCAACAGGGACATAAACAAGACACAATTTTTGTTCTCTCTCTTTGTTCTCCTCTACACCTCCCAGGCGAGCTTTGTCTGCCCACCATAACTGACTAAAACTCACCTGGATGAGGTTGAGTGGCTTCTTTTATGTTGGACTTGGAGTGCTTCTGGTGCTAGGCCACAGCCTGATGGAAGTACTTCCGGTCATTTGGAAGTCCCGTAAAGTAGGGATGATGAATCCCCTGCAGCACCCTCTCGTAGCACCCATGGAACTAAACAAGGCTGCGTTATGGGATAACAGTTCTCAGAATCCCTTGTGGGTGTCTGTGCAGGCAGCATCACCACCTAGTGTGTTTGGGGGAGGCATGTAATCCTGCTAGATTGTGCCCCCCACCTGAACTTCCATTACACTGAACTCCTTGGTCTAACCCTGCCGGGATACCAGTGTATCTACTGCTACACGGGCATCTTCTGCCTGTCTTTTGGCTGTGGCAGGATGAACTTCACATTGATTCTTCTGCCATTGAAGAGCTGGCCTCCTGTCCAGGTAAGGAACCTTGCCCTATCCCGGCTGGGACACCCACCCATCCACGCTCTCCGTCACAACAGGAATACAAATACAACATGCTAGAAGGCTGTGAGCAAATAACACAGATTGTGAAACTGCATATCATCACGAGCCCCCGGACAGAGAGAGGGTCAGACGTCTGTGTACTTTAATACTTCCTATGCTGACTTGAAGATGCCTTTTAAAAGAATGAATTGAAAAAGCCAATCAGATGACATTAGCAATGGGCACTGCAAAAGTCTATATACTGAAGAGAGTACATAGTGTATATAATGTATTCAGAAAGTATTCAGACCCTTTCACTTTGAGGATTTAATTTGAAATGGATACATTTGCCAGGTGGCACAGTGTTAGTGCTGCTGCCTCGCAGTTAGGAGACCCGGGTTCACTTCCCAGGTCCTCCCTGTGTGGAGTTTGCATGTTCTCCCCATGTGTGTGAGGGTTTCCTCTGGGTACTAATAAAGTATCTATCTATCTATCTGCTCCGGCTTCCTCCCACAGTCCAAAGACATGCAGGTTAGGTGCATTGGCGATCCTAAATTGTCTGTAGTGTGTGTGTGTGTAGCCCTGCTGTGGGCTGGCGCCCTGCCCGGGGTTTGTTTCCTACCTTGTGCTCTGTGTTGGCTGGGATTGGCTCCCGTGACCCTGTAGTTAGGATATAGCGGGTATAGTTGGATTGATGGATATTTTTGCCCATTGATCTACAATAAATATCCCATAATGTCAAAGGGAAAAAATGTTTTCAAAAAGGTTTGTAAATTTATTTAAAAACATAAACTGAAAAGCTGTAGTACTGCTGTGTCAAATTCAAAGCCCATGGATCATGGACCTTTTTAAGGCTTCATTAATATATAAAACACTCTACATATGGCCGGCGATGACTGTCGGTTTTCTCAAAGACCCCATTTAATGTGCGTTTCAAACATACATTTATAAAAATGCATCTCCAGTGTCTTTTCGTGTGTATCTGTGTAGGAAGGTGCACCATAGCAACCAGCCTGTGCTTTGAAGGCAAACTGTTATTGTAGGCTACCACAGCATAAGGCTTAGTGAGTTCCACGCTTCCCCTGACATGAACATTCACCGTTGCTGCATTGTGAACAGTGCTTACGGGGCTAACATCTTGCTTGTCCTTTCACTCAATCACGATTAATTTGCCTTTTTGACATGCAGTTACTGTCACACCACACTGAAGCTTCATGCAAATGAATTCACCAGGCATTTCATGGTGGCTTGGTTGTACAGTACCATGTCATGCATCAGTTTCACTTCCTGTGTCAATATCTGGTGACCAATTCACATCGTCATCACTATTGCTCAAATGGTTCAGATTCAGTTCATTCTAAAATGTCCTTATCGCTTTTCGTTTGCCATTGTGTTTTGTGCATTGTGTGCCCTACTCATAAATATTAATGAGTTATCTTAGAATGGCAATTCGCATAGAAATATTCCTGATTTTTTTGTAGCATGATGTTATTTCATCCACTAGAAGGCAGACGAATATTGTACCAAGTGACATTCGAGCCTAAAAGTGTAAAGCAGATCATTTAACCTCACCCTGAGTCTGACTCATGGTTAAACGTATTTACATTTAATTCTACATTTGGCATTAACGCCAAGGAGGTTGAAAAGCACATATATGGATAGATATTATAGAGCGAACATCTGCATAACAATGTTTAGAAAATAAGATTGACTTAAAATATTGGCAGTTGTTGCCAGTGTTGCTATTGAAAAAAACATGATGCTAACAGGAGGCTATCAACTAGTAACTGACTGAAGTTACTTAGCAGAACTCCTGTTGAGCTCCACTGAATTGATTCACATGGCTTACAGAACAGCGTCTTTCAAAAAGAATGAATCATTCACAAAACTGCCCATCACTTACTATTGGGTCATGTCTTGTTGGAGGGAAATGTAAACAATGACTGAAGCCAACACTGAAAATTCCAGTGACACCCCAATGGCAAGTGGAAACTCTGCCGCTAGCTGTGTTTAGCGATGGGTGCACTACCAATGCAACTACCCATTGTGCTGGAGTATTTACAACCACCCAGGCACCAAATACCGAAGGATCAGCCAGGGCACAGACTTGTCGGATATCCATTAGCCATCCACTCAATAAGTATTAAAGTGTCCAACTTCTTTTACAGCCAATAAGGTGTGCAGCTTTGTGGCTTATTGACACAACAAATAACCGAGCATGGCTGGAATACAGGAAATGAAAATGATGCGATTTTGAAATTTTTGTAATTGTGTAATTGAGGGTAGACTCACTTGTGCAATCAGAGACTGGAAACGCGCGTAGCAGGTGTGCATACACAAATTGCAAAGAACGGTGAGATGATATTCGGATAATCATATAATGATATGTTGGTCAAAATTATAATGGATATTATTTGGCTGTTTGTGCCTTGTAATTAGCTGGTGTGTCTTATGTATTATTAAAGGGTAGGGTGTCAGTTTATCCTCACCATTTGTAAGTGAATTTACATTAGTGTTACCAGATGTAATGATTCCATCTTGCCTGAAGAAGGGGCCTGAGTTGCCTCAAGAGCTTGCATATTGTAATCTTTTTAGTTAGCCAATAAAAGGTGTCATTTTGCTTGACTTTTCACTACATTCATAATGGCTAACATGGTACAACACCCTAGTACTACATTAGTGTTACCTAAACCATTAAAAAAAACTGGTATGACTGGACTACTAAAATGATTTTTTTAAATGCATGCATATGTAAAAGTAAGAAAAATAACATTAGGCCCACTCTTAACAAATTTAGGCCCACACTTTTATAAAATCTTGGCACTGCTACTGCTTTGATACAGAATTATTTTAGTAATTTAAGTATATGGCCGAATGTGGTAAAAACGAGTACTGCATTTCACATTAATAATTTAAGTATAATTTATGCTACCTCTCTTTGTTCAATGATTTCTCATTAATAATCAAGGTTTTTGGGAGAACTGCACTAAGTGCAAGAGGTGCAAAGCAGGTGCCAGGCCTGGAAGATACACGTCTAGTCCATCACAGGCATTAATCAAGTATCATTTAATTATACTCTATTCTTAAGTAACACTCTTCACAGTGTGATTACATTGTGCATTTTACAGTATAACCCTAACAGAAACCATATTTATTGTTCAAGTACATATCACAGAAAGCAAAACAGAGGCAAAAAGCGTACGGAAAAACAAAAGCCTGCCATTTAATGGATTTGGAGAAAAACATGCATCACTAGGGATTCCAAGACCCAAGGTTACTGTGGTTTCATCCCCTTCAGGCATACTTACTATGAACTGAGGAAACAAAGAGAAATACAAAAAAAAATGTGAGAAGCAAACTTCACATACACTGAAGGGTCTGTCCCAGGAAGGTTCCTGATTGTTGCTAGGTTTGTCTGGAGGCAACCTACGACATCTATCTGTCTGGAACGATTTCCATTGATTGCCTTGCTTATGATTGCTTGTGATGCTAGAAGCTGGCATTGATGTTCCTTTATAATAAACGCAGAGAACAGACAAAATCAGAAGCACTAGTCTCAGATATGAGAAGTGTGGTGAGCCTATTAGCTTGTATGCATGTATGACAAGTAGAGCTGCCCCGGATACTTGATTTAAGTAAAAAGCAAAATGCCAAGCTAATCCTTGGATTTCATGGATAAGACTGATGGCACATCTGTAAGAGTAGCCACCAGCACTGACCGTTCCAACTGCAGAGGCTTTTTCTGGGATTGTAGTCACAGAATTTACAGCCAGGGCTCTTTGGTGGAGTCTATGCTACATTCCAGTTATTTGTATTTTTATTGCTATGATTTTGTTTTGATTATAAATGTTAATATGTGCGTTTTTATACTAATTGACAGATGCAAATTAACAATCTGAAAAATATTGCGTAACAAGATTAACTTTTGGGTTTAGCGATGTTGCAGCGTGTCCCAGAGCAGACTAAGACTAAGACTAAGGTCTCTTACAGTGGGCTTCATGGAGACTGAAAAGAGGTACACAGTTGCATACTAACTTAAAATACTTCAAGAGTAGGTTTAACTGACTTAGTCCAGTGGGTAATGTTGCAAAATAAATTCTGCACGCATCAGACAGGACAGAAAAGAAGTACAGTATATCCCCCTAAAAAATACAGAAATTGTATTTTAGATTTATATCTGGACAGACGTATAGCATAAAATACTGAATCAAATATATGTAGCTTGATGCCACAGAATAAGACAGGCAATACGTACAAATATTTATATTGCGTAATATAAGAAAAAGAAAATATGAATATGAATGACAGTGGAGGTGGCAGCACTGCAGTTAAGGCTTTGTCTCTGATATTTCTTACCACAATTTATTGCACGAAAGGAAAAAATGTGCTGACTGTAAATCTGCATTAGGACTAATGACATAATATATTTGCTAAAGTTTAGGTGAAAATTCTCCTTCCAAAACTAATAATATTTTCAAGTCTAAATTTCTGACTGTGACAAGTTAAATTGATTTTAAGCTAATATCACAAGTTGTATTTTCTACAGTGTTGATGACTACAAACATGTTCTTGTCAAGCACATTTTCTCAGTGGGACTGTTTATCAATAATGTAAATGTGGACATACATCTGTAATTAGGGAAATGTTCCATGAAACCTCTCAAAATACGGTTTGAGAGGCCAGTTCGATTTCAAGTTGGCAGTGAAGGCTAAATCATTGCCTGTTTAGAGAAACAGACAAACAAAACATCAGAACAAAAGACCAGTTTACAGTATAAACTTCAAGGGTAAATTGGAAAGAACAGGATTTATGGCACTTTCATGCAAGCATGATCAATCCACAATCAATACACGGCTATGATGTGTTCTGCTGTGTCACAATTCTCCTGATTATGTAAGGACAATTAAATGGCCTTATGGCTAAGCAGCTAGTGGATTGCTAAAATCACGGGCCATGTGTCAGCATTTAGTGAAGCAGCTGCATGCTGGAATCCCAAGAGAATGGTCAACATGCTCCAAGGACATGCAGTAATGAGGCCAGGCCATCACTAGTGCAGTGCCTAAGGGAATAGCAAATCCAATATGCCATTGCCATTTGCACACAGCTATCCTATGTTTCTGTGGTTTTTTAAAAGTACAGTATAACTAGTTCTCTCTGCTTTTTGACATATGACAGACTATCTCAGTAACATGGAAAGATGCCACAAAACTCCCAAAGTATCACAAATTAATGTTTATTTAAATAAAGTGATGGAGGAATAACTAATGCAGAACTCAGTCTACAAAGATCAAATCCTAAAGCAGGCTTTATTAAACTTTTTTTTTTTGCGCAACCTAATCTTGTCATTTTAAGTGTCTTTGAGGCCCATTCCTTGTTGAATGCTGGACAATCATCACACTTTGGAGAACTGTGGACAATTGTCATAACTGGGGAGCATCCGAGGAAAATCATTGATTGCTTTATCAACCCATGGCAACCTACCGCAATCCACTTCGCAAAATATCCATGACCCGTTACCATTAAATACACCAGTAACTCGGGACCCAATGGCTGGAACCAGCGACCAACCCATAGTTTAAGAAACCCAAAACTGAAGTCGAATGGGCCACTCTGTATAGGACCTATTGATTGGTTATGCTGAGGGGTGGCTATAGTGGATTCAAAAAGTGTTGTAAACTTAATTTTAAATTTACATGTTTTCATTTTTTTAATCAATCTGCACTCAGTAACTCATGATGACAAAAATGAAAGCAAGTTTTCAGTAGGTTTCAAAAACTGAAATCTGCCATTCATAGAATTATTCATGCTCTTTGCTGAGACAAACCAAATTGTGTCCAGGTGCTTCCTGTTAGCTGTTATTCTTCTTAAAATGTGTCAAGAATTTGATTGGACATCATTTAGAGAAGCACACACTTGTCTATGGAAGGTCCCACAATTCACACTGCATTTCAGGACAAGAACCGCACCATGAAGTCCAAGGAACTCCCTGTACACCTCCGTGATCAAATCGTGATGAGGCGTAGATCACGTATAACACCATTTCCAAAGTGCTGAGTGTTCCCAGGTGCAAAATGATTGCACCTCAATAATTGTGAAATGGAAGAACTTTGGAATCACCTGGGGCCTCATGCATAACACCGTGTGTAGAATTCACACTAAAACATGGCGTACGGACAAAAATAGAAATGTGTGTACGCACAAAAAAATTCAGATGCACAAAACTTTGCATAAGTTAACTTCCACGCAGATTCTGTAACATAAATCCTAGTCAGCGTGAAAAGCAACGCTTGTGCACGTGCCTAACGTCCCATCCCGACTCCTTCCAGAATTTTGCATATTTTAATATGCAAATCAATATAAATAGCCCTTTCCGTTCAATGTTTGGTTAAAAGACAATGGAAGAAGCATATGAAAAGAAGTTTGAGGTAAGAAAACACTTACTATTTGTTGGCTTAAGCAGTGGTAAAAACAACAAAAGGAAGTCGACTGAGTGATACAGAGTGCAGAGAAACTCGAAAGTTCAAGTTCAGAAAGTCACACAGTGCCTGAAATAAATTAAAAGTGGTCAGATATCAAAATCGCTGTAAAAAGGAGAGTCATTGCCCATAGTCTGAATGTCATATGTAAGCGTATCAGGGTACAGAGAAAAGAAAAAAAAAATAGGGACACAGTGAAAAAAAGGTCAAATGTCCACTTCAATCTCATTGTTTATTATGTCATTAAAGTAGAATGTCGTAAACTTAATCTTAAAATCAATGTTTAATTTATTAGAGTTTCTCAGATCCCGTCGTAACTAAAGTGGCACGTTAAATGCTGTGTATTGTATGTGTTCTTCTATGTGCTCTATGTTTGTAAATCAGTACGTGCTTCTTAAAAGGGCTTTCTCTTACGCCGACAGGACACAGAATACATTATATTCATGATATTTCAGCTATCTGAATAATTTAAATATTAAGATTTATACTTGATATAATTTTCACGATGATGGGAATTACAGCATGTATTAAACATGGGGGCATGGTGGCAACAAGCTAGAGCCCCGTCCAGAGATTGCCCCTGCCTTCTGCAAGATCCTTGCTGTGCCGTGTGCGACCCTTGATAAAATAATTTATTACAGCAGTAAAGTTTCTTTGAAATGTTCTTGTCCTTCCTTTTCTTTCTCCAAGTAACCAATCGCCACACAATCAGCTTTGTAATAAATGTAAAGCCATCAGTAAGCTTAGAACGCTGACTCTTTAAAACTTTTAAGGAGCATTGAAATTTCTTCGTAGTACATGTTTAATTATTCCACCCATGTATCCATCCAGAGTTGCACCCTTCCCAGCAAGCATACAGCGTGAAGCAGGAACAATCCCTAGCTCTGAGCCACCACACCCTCACATGTTTAATTATTAACAGGTATTCTCCAACCCGCTATATCCTAACACAGGGTCACGGAGGTCTGCAGGAGCCAATCGAAGTCAGTACAGGGCGCAAGGCAGGAACAAATCCCAGGCAGGGTGCCAGCCCAACGCAGGACACACACACCCACACACCAAGCACACACTAGATAAATTTTAGAATTGCCAATGCACCTAACCTGCATGTCTTTGGACTGTGGGAGGAAACCGGAGCACCCGGAGGAAACTCACGCAGACACGGGGAGAACACGGAAGCGAACCCAGGTCTCCTTACTTTGAGGCAGTAGTGCTACCACTGTGCCACCGTGCTGCCTTAATTATTAACAATATACATTGTTTAAATGAGGTTAAAGATTTATCTGTATAATGTAATATACAGTACATAGTTTACTGCATTTCATCTTAAAAATGATATCAAGAGCTCCAAGAAGATAACGCTTAGAAATCTAAATCAACTAAGAAATGAGTTGTCATCATATGTATATACGCACTTTCTTCTATTGAATTGAATTGAACTCCTTTGTTATTATTGTATGGTACAATGAGATTCAATATGCAAATCCTCCATAAACATATTTTCCTAAAAAATGATAAAATAACAATAATAATAATAATAATAATAATAATAATACAATAAAAAACAATGAAAAATATACAATGTGAAAGCATGTACATATAGTGCAGATAGTGAAATAGTTGATAAAGTGCCCCAGGTTTTGCAATATTACAACTGTAGTGCAAGTTTTCAGTGAGGAGCACTTGATGGTCTGATTAAGTGCATTTAGAGCTCTTGGGATGAAACTGTTTCTGAACGACAAGGTCACTACAGGAAAGCCACTTAAGTGTTTGCCATATGGGAGAAGTTCAAATGGACTGTGCGCATGGCTGAAGCAGCGTGTTCTAGAAACTGTATCCCTATAATCCTCTTTCCGATCAGCTGCTGTAGAGCTGTGATTCCACACTCAGATGCAGCGGGTTAAAATACTCTGAGTGGTACAATGAGAATAACAACGCTAAAGCACCTATGGTATTTGGAATAGTTTGTCCAGTAGGTTGACCATTATATTGTTACAGGTTGATTACAATCAGATGCCCTAAACTAATAAATGATATTTGGTTAATTTCAGTGTATTTGATAAAGTCGCATCAGGGATATGAATCTAAAAAATAAAGGGAAACTACACATAAACAGTACCACTGATTTGACTCTGGGTGCACACAGTTTGCAAAACCATGCTGAAAACTTGTACTCAATGGTTTGACATGGTGTGAGAATGTGCAAAGCTTTACGCCAAGTTTAGTTTTTATACATCGTGATGTGAGCATGGAAATGGGCGTACGCAACATTTTTGTGTGTAGGCACCGTTTATACACGAGGTCCCAGGACTCTTGCTAGAACTGGCCATCAGGCATATGACAATTTAAATGACTCTGAGAACTGGAGGAAAAATATTCTCTGTTCTGATAAAACAAAAACTTGATCATTTTGGTAAAAGTTCAAAGCACAATGCCTGTCAAACACCGGTTACTTCTCATTACCTACCTATGGTGAAGCATTGTGGTACAGGCATCATGATATGTGGGTGCTTCTCAGCAGCAGGGACTTGTCAGAATTGAAAGAAGGTTGAATGCAGCCAAATGCAGAGAGGTCCTTGAAGAAAACCTTCTCCAGTGTGCATGTGACCTCATACTCAGGTTACAGTACGTCTTTAAGCATGACAATGAACCAAAGCATAAAGCCAAGACAACACTGGAGTGGCTTTAGGATAACTCTCTGACGGTCTTTGAGTGGCCCAGCCAAAGCCTAGTTTAGAAAATCATTAAAAAAATGACAGCCCAGTATCATTTTACATAGGTTGAAGAATTTGCTGCATGACCAGTGATGAGCCAGTTCTGAAACCCTCAGTACTGTGATCAAGGAAATGGGGAGTCCCAGTCACATGTTTAGCTGTTGAACTCTAAAGTGTCCCCCAACACTGAGCATTTTTCTGCTTGAATGATTGTTAAAAGCTTGAAAAAGGGATTTAGGTAACTCTTTCTGATTATTTACCCACTATACAGCTTAATGAATATTTGTTACAAATCTGAATTTTATGTCCTTTCAATATATGAAGGCTGTGTGTTTGAATGTACAAAATATCTACAGTTCATTAGAGCAGCAATTCTTAGTCACGGTTCTTGCAGCTACTGTGACCATCACTTTTCATTTCAAATTCTTTCACTAATTTAATGGATGAAAGTCATCTGCTTGAGAAGCACATTCAGATTGATTTTTAAATAACCTTTTGTATAAAATCATTGTTGAAAAAATTGTAATCTAATTGGCTTTCAAAAAGTCAAAATATAGATGCCACAGTCCAGCATTGCCTGTAAACACACACTGGCTATAAAAAGTCTTCACCCCCTTGGAGGTTTTCTCCTTTTATTTTTACACATTGAATCACAGTGGATTTAGTTTGCCTTCTTTGACGCTCATAAACAAAAAAGTCTCTTTAATTTTGAAGTGAAAACAGATCTCTGCAAAGTGGTCTAAATGAATAATTATTTTGACGTTGCGGGCATTAGCTGGCATACATCATAGGTATTGCAGGCTGCAGTTAGACCCATCTCCAACCATTCCACACTCCTTTAATAAATAAAAGCCCATCCATCTGCTTTTTATATCAGTGCGCTACAAGCGATGGAAGTGACGTCAAACTGAAGTGGCGTAGCCTTGGTAAAGGCGTAATTAGGTAGCCCCGAAGCACACTTTTGTAATTTTTTTAATCTAACATCTCATACATATATGAAAGTATCCTGTATGTATGTGAAACATCTCATATGTATGTGAAAACATCTTGTACGTACGTGAAAGTATCCCATACATATGAGACATTTTCACGTATGTATGAGATAAAGATTATCCCATAACTTTTTTCACTGTGTCGTTCAGAGCTTCCGTACCAATCTGCTGTTATATTTTTTGGATTCTCTTGTTTTAGGGTGAAAAAAAAAATGTTGTGCCTTCCTGTGCTGCCATTTTGTTTTTCATGGGTGCTGCCATTTTGTGTACTATTGTTGTAATGGCTGCTGTTGTAATGATGTTAGGTGCTTTTGCCTAAAATTCTTTGAAAAGTATACTTTTGGATAATTACTTTGTTATTGTGAGTGGATATTTTGTGATTATAATTGACATTTTTTATTTATTTGCATTCTATAGCCATTTTGTTTTCTTCACGAGAAACTTTGCTTGATGGTTGCTATACTGTTACTAACAGAAACGTCAGAAGTCACGAGTCTTGTGATTTTAGGGGTCATGGGGTATAAAGGTTACATTTTTGGCAATCAATTCCTTATTCAAATTTGCAGATTCCTCATAGAAATACCAGGTATGTCTGTTATTCTTATTTGCTTAAGCTTAAGAATATTCTGACACATTTGTGATTTTTTTTTCAGCTATGAATTTTGCTTCGGGTTGTGACCTCTGAAGTGCACTAGGGGCAAAAGAGTGCAAAGAGGCCAAAATTAGAATCAGCACCTCCAAGTCTGAGGTCATGGTTCTCAGTGTGGAATGCCCTCTCCAGGTTGGTGATGATGTGCTGTCTCAAGTGGAGGAATTTAAGTCTTTTTTACATGTGAGGGAAGAAAGGAATGGGAGATCGCCAGGCAGAACAGAGTGGCATCAACTCATGCTGACATTATATTGATCAGTTGTGGTTAACAGAGAGCCAAGCCTAAAGGCAAAGTTCTTTCACCTATGGTCATGAGCTTTGGACAATGGCCCAATGAAAAAGAATATGGATACAGCATCAGAATGAGTTTCCTTCACAGGGTGTCTGGGCTCAGCCTTCGAGATAGAGAAAGGAACACAGACATTTGGAGCTGCTGCTCCTCTGCATCCAAATGAACCAGGTGAGGTGGTTTGTGCATCTGATTTGGATGCCTCCTGGATGCCTCTCTATGGAGGAGTTTTGGGCATGTCCAATCAGGAGAAGATTTCAGGGACTGCCTAGTTTAGTATATGCTGGAGAGATTAAATCTCAGTTGCCCTTGGAATGCTTTAGTTTTCACCCAGAACAATTGGAGGAGGTGGCTGGGAAAAGGGACATCTGGGCATCTTGCTTACACTGCTGTCCCCCGTGACTCAAAACCAGATATGCAGCAGAAGATAGAAGGATGGATCCATTTTTGGTGCTAGATTGCATTTGATCTCCTGTTTTTTGGCTTCAGTATCTACCTACTCTTTATCTCCGGGTCCTTTTACTCTTTCTGGAAAAACAACTCTAACATTTCTATGGGTGATGTTCAAGGTGATGCTGCACATGTCACTGGGAGTCAAAGATATAAATGTCAGCTCCATACTGTTGTTGTTGTGATTGCAGCACAAGAAATGGCTTAAATGATGTGAGGCCTACAAAACAGTACCAATAAGCAGGTCAGACTCCCTACTATCCTGCCCAAAAAAGGCTCACTCTTATATGGCTGACTTTGGCCTACACTAGAACAAATGGACTTTGGTTTCAAAATTTCAAAAAATAAATATTGTGATCTGCAAATAAGGAGAACAGAGCAGGATGAAGTTTGGGGTCTACCACACCTCATTTAATTGTGGCAATAACATCAATGAAATTAGAGAAAATAAATCAAACGTATAAGACGGAACCCTTTAACACACAGGCTTTTGTCTAAAGGAGGCTACTGCAGCTGTAATGGCACTGGCAGTTGCAAGATCGACGTTGATCATCATCTTGTCAATGTGTGGTTTACATGGTGAGATGGCTGAAAAAGGTGGATGTTCTTTATCGCACTGGCATCAGGGTGTGTCGCTGGTCTCCTCCTCCACTTGGAGACTGGAGTAGTGGAAGAGGTTAGTATGTGCAACTACATAACCTGTCCCTGTATTCAGTCTTCAATCTCTGGGCTCCCAACTTGCTCGCTCTTCTTACATGCATGACAATATTAAGACCCAAATATAATTAAAGTGCTTTCACAAGGAAGAGAGTTACTATAAACTCCTGGCTTGTAGAGAAGTGATCTTCAAAATTTTTTTTATAAAAGTAAATTTAATAACAAAACTAAAAAAAAAATATAACAAATGCCCTAAAGAGCAAAAAGATGAATTTCCTACAAGGTAACCCGAAAGCAACACGTTGTGATGCAAAATCCTTAATCAAAATTCATTTAAAAAAGAGCTGAAGAAACTAGTAAATTCAAAGAAACAAAGCATTACTCCCAGAAACACAACACTCCGCCAAAGTGCATTCAATGAAGCATGGGAATGTCTTCATCTTCTTTTTCTTCTTCTTTGTGTTTATAGTGGTCTCCATCCCATTTGAAGATACATTACTCTTTTATAGAATCCTTGCTTTGTTTTCTGACTTCAAAAGATAGAACAGACTTTTACTTAAAGACTCTGAGCTTTTCTCCTTAGATAAATATTTCATCATCCAGTCACACAATTTTCTATTGCTTGTTCCCGCTGTCACAAAATTGACAAAAGCCACAAAAAGGTTTGGGGCAGCCACCAATATATTATTTCCTGGCTGCAAAATTAAATGAATTATTGTACTGCAGTGTACAGATTGAAGTCCTGAAGAGAACTGATTTGAGATGGTCAAAATGACGGTTTTAAAGGCAAGCAGAGGAAGTGACGTATTCAATGGAGCCAGAACTGGAAATGGTGACATCAGGGCCGGGTCGGAAGTGACATCATTAATGGGGATGGAAGTGGAAGTTGTGTCATTAGGGTCAGAGCTGGAAGTGACATCATCAGGGCCAGGCAGAATTTCCTGTAACTGGTCTGCAGAGAAGTGAGATAAAGAGTCAGTGAACTCCGCCACCCCCTGGTCTGGTGTGGAATTACTCTCATTCAGGCCTTTTAGGTGTCTCCATTGCGCATGTGTATGACACCACTCAGGCAATAACAGTTATGCTGTGAGTGAAGATGGACTTGACTTTGAACCTGCAGACACTGGCAAGACAGCCTCCTCAGGGTTTCCTCAAACGACTGCGGAACTAAAGCCTTGGTGAACCTTTTTGATGATAACCAGGATGGTGTTGCACTCCATTCTGGTTATCAGAGATGCTAAATCTTCTTCTTCTTCTTTCAGCTGCTCCCGTTAGGGATTGCCACAGCGGATCATCTGTCCGCATATGGATTTGGCAAAATTTTACACTGGATGCCCTTCCTGACGTAACCCTCCCCATTTATCCGGGCTTGGGACCGGCACGAAGAAACATACTGGTTTGTAAATCTAAGAAATGTAAAGCTGCTGACCTACTCCATGGTATCTCTTCTAATGTTGATGGGAGTGAGGTCTGCCCATTTTTTTCTGTGTACTCCTATTTTAGTGATGCCACATAAAAGGTTTATTTTTGGTTTCCAGTGTAAATTTTTATTTCTGTTATTTGTTTTCCAAAATATTACTTTAAGAAGGGGATGGTGGGATGCAGCGAAGCTGTGTGGATACTGGACTATTGTAGATTAGTATGTTTGTTGATTAGTAACCCTATATAAATCCATGGGGAGGTCTGCTGAGGAGACTCTTTTTCATTCCAACTTTCAATCTATTAATTTTACAGTAATAAGAAGAATTCCCAGCCAGAGAACAGACTTAATAGCCATGTAACATCATTGAAGGACAGTGGAGTACAATTTCAAACTCACCTGTTTAAGGTTGCGCATCCTCTGGAGGAGATGCACCTCCGAAGCTTTCATACGCTTTAGGATCTGCTGGTAATACTGTGGATTATTTCTTTTGGGGAAAGCTGTTATTGTCAGGAGAGACAATTCTTCATTGACCTCTGGTCTATTCATCACTTCCACCATTGTTGATTTGTTTGGGACTCTCTAAATACAGTTTGTTGTTTGTGTATGTCTATGTCTTGTTCATCTATTTTGTATAATAAATATTATAAATATTTTGTGTTATATATGGTACTAGCAAAATACCTGTGCTTTGCAGCGGAGAAGTAGTGTGTTAAAGAAGTTATGAAAAAGAAAAGAAAACATTTTAAAAATAACGTAACATGATTGTCAATGTAATTGTTTTGTGACTGTTATGAGTGTTGCTGTCATCAAGGATTTGATTATCATTATTTCTTTCAATCAGGTTTGTATTTGGAGGATGTGTTGTGTTCAAGTTATATTCCGTGTTTGTCAACCGTTGTAAAGATAACAGGTTTCATTCATCGAAGTGTTCACTACCCAAATCGGTACTCCTGAATCTAAGATGTTTAACAGGCATTCCCGGTATTAAGTTGTGGATTTGTCTGCGAATATCAACTCATCTTCCTCTTTATCTGAGACATCACACACTGCATGCACAGGTTTACCTTTCCCAGTCCTGTAAAGTCAGTTCACGTGAGCCGCTCGGAGTACATGCATCGAAGCTTCTCAGCTGTGCTTGTGCTATCTTGTGCGATCTCGCGATGTCCACGGCTTTATTTAATGTTAGGTCAGACCCGGCACTTAAAAGTTTCTCTCACACTTTTGCTGAGTTTGTGCCAACCACCATTCTATCACTGACCATCTCATCTTCGTTTGCATAAGCACAGTCCTTCACCAGCAATTTTAACTCCGTTACAAAGTGATGAAAAGTCTTGTTTATACCCTGCATTCTCTCATTAAACTACGACAAACGCCAGCGGCAGCCTGTCTATGAACTTAATTTAAACTTAAGGTTTACACCGTGCTTTGTTTCCACAGTAGCTGCAATTATGAATATGTTTGTATACGTCACTCGCTTCATATTCTTTTGCTGCCTTCTCAATTGTGTAATGCGTTTTTTGAACAGGTTTCATTCATCGAAGTGTTCACTACCCAAATCGGTACTCGTAAATCTAAGATGTTTAACAGGCATTCCCGGTATTAAGTTGTGGATTTGCCTGCGAATATTTAGCGGCAGCGTGTCTATGAACATAATTTAAACTTAAGCTTTACACCTTGCTTTCTTATTGATATGTGTACAAAGGCTTCTTCAGCGTCAGAGGGTTGTTCGTTTCCTACTGCATCAATAAGCAGCTCGTCTTCCTTTTTATCTGAGACATCACACACTGCATGCTCAGGTTTACCTTTCCCAATCCTGCAAAGTCATTTCACGTGAGCCGCTCGGAGTACATACATCGAAGGTTCTCAGCTGTGCTTGTGCTATTTCGTGCGATTTTGCGATGTCCACGGCTTTATTTAATGTTAGCTAAGACCCGGCACTTAAAAGTTTCTATCGCACTTTCGCTGAGTTTGTGCCAAACACTAGTCTATCCCTGACCATCTCATTATTGTTTGCATAAGCACAGTACTTCACCCGCAAATATTTCGCGGCAGCGTGTCTATTGGATTGCTGCTGATGGACGGCCTTATATGGGCAGGCACTCAATTACGTGGGAGACGTGACGATGAGGGACACAACTCCGCCTCACACGGCGACCAAGCTGCAGGCTATGTATGTACGAAAGTAGGTTCCAGTTATGACCGTTATGCGTAGAATTTTGAAATGAAACCTGCCTAACTTTTGTAAGTAAGCTGTAAGGAATGAGCCTGCCAAATTTCAGCCTTCTACCTAAACAAGAAGTTGGAGAATTAGTGATGAGTCAGTCAGTCAGTGAGGGTTTTGCCTTTTAATAGTATAGATTACTGCAGGGTTTAAGCAATTTTTCATTTGTATTATTCAAATGATTTGAACAAGTGGTTGATGGTAAGAAAAGGGTATCATTGGCCTTGGAACCACATCATTTAAATTAAGTGCAGCATTGTCTAGCACACAAAATTGTAGCTACTCAGCACGTCTAGAATTTTGAGGTCCGTTACACTCTCTGTGATGAGCTCTTTGGTTTTGCAGACATTAGGAAATAGTTTGTTGTTCTCAGAAGGCATCTGTTTAACCCGTCTCCTGACTGTTGAACAGGCATTTAATTGTAGTGTCATCGGCATAGTTAATGATGGAGTTGGAGCTGTGTTTGGCTAAATAGGTGAGCAAGGTGAAAAGCATGGGGCACAGCACACTACCCTGTGGGGTTCTTGTATTGAGGATCAAAGCAGTGGAAGTGATGCTACCAATCAACACGTGACGAGAGAAGATTCTCACAGCATGAGGCTTCATGGAACAGTAATGAGGCTGCCTGAAAAAGCGACGGCACACAAGAAGAGTGAGAGTTTCTAAAATGAACTCTCCTGGGTCCTCTCCATTTGCACAGTACATTATTCTCTTGATATTCAGACCTTTCAAAACAACACTTAGTGTTGGTTAATACTGCATTTCTGTTTCTAGTTATACCTCATTTTTAATTTTACTTATATTGTTCTAAAGGTCCACACAAATTAAACGTCTAGCATACCTAAATGTACTTTTGTAAATGTTATTTTTTCTTTGGGGAAAACCTAATTTTTATTTATTTTTTTCTGTTATTCTTATGACCTTTACATAATGGATAAAAAAAAAATCATTATTCATTGCAGAAAGCCTTTTGAGGGTTATAAATACTTTCATTTGCAGCTCTTTTTGCTTTTACATTTTTGTGACATTACTATACATTAAGTCAGGTTAAATGTGGTATGTGTCACTTATTTTTTCAGTGATGCAGTAGATCTGGGCAGTCACATGTTTTTATTCTCTTGTGCTCATCTGGAATTATTGTGCATAATATAAAACAATGACCTGGTCAACACTTGTGATTTTTCTGATGATGTGTTAATACTGAATTTGTGGATTGGCTCTTACAGTTTTTTAGAAATGTTATAAAATGTGGATATGACAACAAGGGACCAGTTTAAAAACAAATCATGAAAAACAAATTGTTTTATTTTAGTTAGGAGGTCATTAAAACATGAGGGACTATTCATCACTTCAACATTTTGTACCTTTGAGAGCTATAGTGTAAAGGTCAATCTCAGCGTGCTTTTATATTAAGTGGTTTCTTAAAATATTCATAAGCCTTCTTAATTGAGTTTTCTATTAATAATATGAATTTCAGAGGTGTAACAATAGCGTACCTGGACATTTGGGCTTGAAAGAAAAATCTGTAAGAAATTGTCTCAAATAAAGAAACCAATTAACCAATCAGGCAGCAGAAATTTTTTTATAATAAATATTAGATATTAGCAGGCCTGTGCGTGATGCAATATGATAAATGTGCATTAATACTTTCTGTTTTTATGATGTGATTCCCTATTAAAAGTGGTCAATGACATAAAAAAAAGAATATGGATTATTTTGACGTCAGTGAACTGTTCTCTTTTTTTCTCATGTCAATCTTGATTTTATTTATTTATTATGTTTTGTACATTCTCATATTTCTTTTGTGACCAATGAATAAGGGGGGGAAGCAGGTCTTCAATTCAAAAGCACAGAATTATGGGAAACTGAGAAAAACTGCATGCAAAAAAGCATTCAAATGGATAATGGGCATGTGGATTATATGACACAAGTAATGTGAGAATTTATTTCTTCTTTCTATGAATTCTTTTCACATCATCTACTGTTGTGTAGTACAGATCAACAGTTGTCTCCAAACATATCATACACTTTTTTCTGCTGTTGTGCATGAAAACATGAGGTTAAAAACTTTGGGTATCACTACAAACTAGGGGTAAGAAACATATTTTACAAATATAATTTTAGGGTGGAGTTTTCCTTTCATTTTATTCCTGACTTGGTTACAGTGTGTCTGTATTCTTTTTGTAAGGAACTCCAAATTCATCATCAAGTTTAAAGATGTGCACATTAGGCTTAATGGTAGCTTTGAACTGACTTATATGAACGTGCATTTGGTACTCCTGCCTTGTTCCTGATGGTGCTGGGGTAAGCTTCCACATTCAGTTTATGCTGTACACATGACAGAAGTACTATGATTCGTCTACTACATCTACTTTTCATGAAACAAATAAATAGGCAATAGTGAAAATAAGTTAACTTACAAATAACAAGGGATGAACGAAGCAATTCACAACAAACTCAATGTTTTACTTCAGAAAAATTTCACAAAATAAGTTGTGTTTCATCTAACGTGGATTTTGTGCTATACACAACAAGAAGAAAGGTGTTTAGGTCGTGTCTGGAAGTGTTTTCATGCAATAACCTCCTTTGTCATTAACCCTAAGTGTGACTATGGCTTGGAATTCTGTGTAGTTGTGTGTAAGTGCAAGTTGGACTCGGGGAGACGTGTAATGATCTCCTTTACAGTGTTAAGCTCGTATAACTCTTGGGACAGTATTCTGCTGTTGTCTAGTGGATGAAATAACATCATCCTGCTAGTTTATTGTAAGTCTATAGCAATTCATCAATATTCAACTAAAAATGCAATTGCAAATGAAAAGCTGTAAAGCCAGCTTTAAAACAAACTGAAAATGAACCATTGCTCGAATCGTGCGATAGTGATGATGATGTGAAATGGTCATCTATTGTTGATATGTACACATACGACACTGCATGACCAAACCACTATGATATCTCAAGTGAATTCCATCATCTGAAGCTTTATCATGGTGCAACAGTAGCTGCATCACAAAAAGGCAAAATGATTGAGATCAAGTGCAAGGACAAGCAAACATCAGCCTCCTAAATACTCTTCACAGCTTCAGACATGTCAGGATTCAGTAACGTTTGTGTTTGCTATCAGCTTCACGCTATTGCTGACAATGCTGCACCACCTTGTTGCCCATTTATGGAAACCCCGGTCTAAAGATGTCTGTTGATCATGATTATCTGGACTACTTATAATTTGTTGATAATGGTCTGGTGGAGAAAATCATTGTTGAAATTAACCATTATGCCTTTTTCCTTGTCGCAGACAGTAACAGCAGTCTGTCATTGTAGATGACATATGGATATTTTACAGTCTCCTGATATTGCATGGCATAGAGATGGTACTAGTCCACAAACTTGTGGTTGCAGGCACCTGTTTTTGGGTTTTATTTTTCGCTCATTATGAAATAACTGCATTTCATTAATAACAAAGACTAGAATAAATCCAATCACCCAGCAAACTGTACAAATTATAGGATGAGCATCAGGTGATCATTAGAAATATGCAGAAGATGTATGTTCCCAGTCATAACATAAGTACTGACATAAGTCTCATGGGTTACAAGGGAAGGCTGTTACACGGATACAGTACAAAGCATCCAAACGGACACAATTCGGTATCAAGTTCTACATGCTGTGTAAGCAATGGGTACATCTGGAATATTACAAAAAATCATTCAACATCTGCTCAAATAGTGCCTATGTGTGTTGGTTACTGTTGCAAAATATATCACACAAAGCACTAATGCTAAATCTGCTGCAGTACAGTCGACACTAGACATGCCTTAGACAATGCAATGTGACTGCATCATCATTTTAGTATTATACACGTTTCTGTGACATAGGATAACATTTTTTGTTGTTGAAAACAATTCAATGCTTTTGTCTCATTTTTCTGGGTGTAAACATGAAATTAAGGCATCTGTCTGCAATTGTGCATTTGAATAAAGATCTCCAGTAAAAAGAAACAAAGAATCACTGGAAATGTGTGCATGCTCACCTGTGATAAAGTGGCTGAAAGTGAAAGTGGGTTGGAGGTTAGAGTTGGCAGTGGTTTCCTTGTAGTGAGAGTTTGCTGTGGAGAAAACAGTAAAACAGCAATGTGCACAATGTTGTCTTGGTGTGGTGTGTCTTCATGTGGAAAATATGCAGAATGTGACATTTTTTAAAAACTAACTGCACTCTTCAGTGATGAAGTGACTGAGATGCACAAGTAGAATTGATTTTCCCAGTGTGGTATGGGTAACACATGTTTTGTAGCCACAGAAAAAAGTGGGAACAAAGCTTTGGAAACAATATTTCCTCAAAAAAAAAACTTTTAAAATGAAACGTAAAACAAAAACTACTTTTTTATGAGTTTTATTTTTCGCAAGAGAACAGAATTTTAGAGTCAGTTTTGTGAAACTATACGCTAATTGAAATTTGCGTGTTTCGCTCATCACTACCAATACCTAACAGTATAATGGAACAGTGAATTACTATAAGTATAAAGATGTATCTGAAAGGTAAAAAAACAATGCTAAACATGCTGTTTGTTAAATGGCCAAGGTATTTTTAAGTGATATACAACTTTTTGAACTGATATTTAAAAAAATGATTACAAGTATTGTTTTGGAATACTACTATAATGGAACAGGGTAGTGCTGCCTCCTTACAGATGTTTGGTGCTGACTTCAGATGTTGTGCTAGTGAATTTGTACATTCTCCAAGTGTCTGCATGGGTTTTCTTCCTGGTCCTCAACTTTTCCTTCAACATTCTGAAAGATATGCATATTATGTGGAGATTGTTAGGAGTACCAAGTTCCTCGGTGTGCACATAACTGAGGAACGTACGTGGACACATAACACCTTATCACTAATCAAAAAAGCCCAGCAGAGACTACACTTCCTGAGGCGGCTGAAGCGAGCACGTCTTCCCCCTTCCATCCTCATCATGTTCTACAGAGGCACCATGGAGAGTGTCCTGACCAGCTGCATCACTCTCCGGTATGGAAACTGCAACATATACGACTGCAAGCGCCTGCAAAGGATAGTGAAGACAGCAGAGAACATTATTTGGGGTGCCTCTCCCTTCACTACAGGACATATTTTACAAACGCAGTGTCCGCAAGGCCTGCAGCATTGTGCAGGACCCCTTACACCCCTCACATGGACTTTTCACACTTCTGCCATCCAAAAGAAGATATTGCAGCATCAAAGTCAAATCTGCCAGGCTGCAGGAGAGTTTTTACCCCCAAGCTGTTAGACTCCTTAACACCAGACTGCCCCCTGGGACCTTCCACACAGCCTCAACCACCTTTAAAAACAGAACTTTTATACATGAAAACCACTGTCCTGCAAAGATGAGTGTGCATGTAGAAAAGAACTGAAAATCTCATACTGACCTTTAAGTATTTTGACACTCCTGATATCCTTCTGCTGTGAAACATTCTGACCTGTCATTGTTTACACATGTCTTAAACAACTATTATCATACACTGATAATCTCTGTATTATCTATATCTATTATTTATTTATTTATTTATTATATTACATATCTTACACATCAATATTGCTGCTACTTCTTTGTCCTATCTTTGCACAATGTCTTGTCTTGTTTGTGTTTTAATTTTTAATTTCTAATTTTTAAATTTTATTTCTGTTTTTAATTTATTATTTGCACATCATGTTGTTACACTGTGGACCCTGAGCTTCGCAATTTCGTCTATCTGTATACTTGTATATGGTTGAGATGAAAATAAAGTTCACTTTGACTTTGACTTAAGTCAATTGGTAAAACACTGAAAAATGGTTAATAATAATAATAATAATTATTATTATTATTAATAATAATAATAATAATAATAATAATAATATGTGAACCACAAGGGGTGCCAGAGAGCCCCAAACCCCAAACTCGGACCAAAGTCCGAAGTGAAAATGTCAGGTTTATTATTCACAATTACCTTACAAAGGGCTTCTTGATCCATATAAACTGCCCCTTTAAATTTTTCCTCTTCTCACTCTCTTCCTTCTCTTCCACTCCTCACAGGGGAGTGTTGCCTCTCTCCTCTTCCGGCTCCGACTCATCTGGATAAGGCAGAGTGTCTCCTTTCATCTTAGACTCGGAAGTACTTCCTGTGCCAGAGCATAGCCCGATGGAAGTACTTCCAGGTTGATCAGATGTCTTATACAATAGGGATTGCCAATCCCAAAAGCTCCCTCTCGTGGCCTCCACGCAAAAAAACCAGGCTGCCTGATGGGACTACCATTCCAATTACACCTTGCAGGTATACATGTGGGAGTCCTGGTCTGGCTATGTTGCCATGCAGCGTATCAGAGCAGTCACTTCTCTGAATACAATGTCTCCCCTTGTTCCTTAATTACATTGGCCTCCTGGTCGGGTAATGAATCACATCCCATCCTGGTCAGGATGGCAGTCTATGCCTGTCATCCTTTACAAATAATAATAATAATAATTATTTACATTTATAAAGTGTTTTCCTCAGTATCTAAAACATTTTACATAGAGAGTGGAGAGCCACATCAACCACCAGCAATGTGTAGAATTCATCTGGATGAAGTGATGGCAGCCATTTTGCTCCAGTACACTCATCACACATTAGCTGTTAGGTTGTGGTGAAAGAGATAGCCAATTAGAGACAGGGGATGATTAGGGAGCCAGAATGACTAGGCCAGGGGTGGGCAAAGTCATTCCTGGAGGTTCCGCAGTGGCTGCAGGTTTTTGTTCCAACCGAGTTGCTTAATAAGAAGCACTTACTGCTCAAGTAACACTTGTGCTTTACTTTAGTTGTCTCGCTTATTACGATTCGGAACCCTTATTGCTTGTTTTAGTCTTAAACAGCTGTTCACTTGGTTTTTAATGGCTTTTTATTAGCAATAAGATTCAAATGACACAAGAATGCAGCTTTTCTCCATTTAGCTTGTTACCATTTACACTTGTGTGTGTTTATCATGCACTATTGGGTTTAATTAAATACTTGGAAGGAAAGTGAAGAGAAAAAAGTGAAAGACTGAGTATTACTCATCCATTTTAGCCTTCAAATCATTTGGATGATTTCCTTACAAAGGGGAAGAACATCTAGGATATGAGAATGGCCTTATATGGCAGAGTTAAAGCACTAACAAGCCATGAAATTAAATTATTTGCAAGGATTGTTTTCTAATTGAGCAACTAGGTTGGAGCAAAAACCTGCAGCCTCTGCGGCCCTCCAGGACTGACTTTGCCCACCCCTGGACTAGGCAGTTGTGAACAATTCAGCCTGGACATCAGGATACAACCTACTCTTTTTGAAGGATGACCACAGAGAGTCTGTTTTACCTCAGTTTTATGTCTCATCTGAAATAGGACGCCATTTTTACAGTACAGTGTCCTCATCACTGCACTGGAGCATTGAGATTAACATTCAGACCATGGAGTAAGCACCCCATGCTGGCCTCACCAACACCTCTTCTAGCAGTAACCTAAACTTTTCCTGATTGATCTCCCCTTGAAGTGTTGGCTAGGCCCAAACATGCTTAGCTCCAGGTGAATGACCTGTTCTGAAGTGTATGTGGTATGGCTGCTGGCCTAAGGTACCTTAGAGCCTGTTCTACTTTGTTTTCAGAAAGGAAATTAGGGTGTTTATTGAAAGACACTGGAAGCCTTAAACTTCATATAAGCCACATCATATAAGGACACCCAAAGCTCCACACCTCGAATAAGTCCTTGAAGGGACTCCTGCTGCTTCAGGCTACATCCATACTACTATATTTGCATTTAAAAATGGCAATTTTAAATGAAAATGATCACCAGCTATACTAGTGTTTTAATACAACTTACAAAAGTACAGAATCTCCATCCACAGTAAATCGACTAAAAACACATATGATGTAGCCATTAACCTACACAGGGAACGCACGCATTGGTGGAAACAGATACGACGATTTGTCATCCTTGCAGTGATGGCTATACCACCAGCCATGAGACTCACAACAAAAAAGTGGCGACTGTTAAATTATTTGCGTTATTTGCCTTTTGCACATGTATGCAACGTTCAAAGTGCACAGTTTAGATTTTTACAGGAAAACAATTCCTCTGTGCTCGCTTTGATTTAATGTGGTTTTCTTCTGTGAATGGTGATCAATCAGAGAATGAGACGTTGTAATGACTAATGCCCAGTCAGGAATAGACCATATAATAAGCACAACCCAATCAGAACGTGATTAGATATTAAATATCTGTGTTTTCACACATCCACATCAAGCTGCCACTTTCAGAAATATACAACTCAGGAACACATGTTCAAAGTCCATTTTTGGGTTTTAATGTTAGTTTGGATGAAAGGCAAAAATGAAGATTAATATCTTTGTTTTTAAACAAAAACGTAGTAGTATGGACATTGCCTCAGACCCAGAACATGCCCCAGGTGGAAAAATGGAGGGTCCCTGCAGGACGGCTTGACCCTAGGGAAGTTTTTACTGAGGATATAACAGAACTGACCTTTACAACCAAGCACCCTGAGGCAGGTACAAATAAAACTCACCTCAGAAGATGGGCAGTTCACTGATCTCTGGGAAAGGAGAAGGAACTCTCCTTGAGAGGTGGCTCCAGGGATCTGTGCAGGAATTAAAAACACCCACATGGCAATATTCTGCTCAAATAACTTGAATCTTTACATGCAGTAGCTGGCCTTCTAATTATTATTATGAACATTTACCGTAAACACTATGGATACGTATATAGATACAGCTATAGAAACAGCACCCCCCCCCAATAGATAAGGAGGTTTGAAAATAGACAAATGAGATCTATAAAAGTCACTTATTGCTGTAAAATGGCACTCCAAACATCCAAAAAATGGAATGAAATAGTAGGCTCTAGCACGGCATAATGCTACTTTTTACACAATGATGCACATTTAAAATGCCCATAAACAGCATCAGGCTTATCTGTTTTTATAATGTTGTCAGGTAAATGTTTATAATTTAGTAGTCTTTTAAGAAGTATTCCATCTTGATATTTGTACCTTTCACAATTCATCGACCTTTTCAATAGCAGCATTACCCTTTGTCAGAATTACATTTAAGTGAACATTCACGGCGCCAAACACTTTATCTTTTTAATCCTCTTTAGTGAAGTCAGACACATCATGCTACATTTGCTGCACATAACATATGTAAATTTCCAAAGTAATACAAACCTATCAAAACATAATGTGTTTTTATACCTTTTCAAAGAACATTTCCGGCATTTTTTTTTCAATGGCAGATCTATGCAAATATTTCAAAGTAAATACCTGCTAAGCAACATTAGCAGGTGTAAATATAAATGGCTTCTTTTTATGATCTTGAAAGCTTAAGCAAATTCGAATCCATTTGAAAACCTATCAGCTTTATTTTAAACTTGCTTCCATAACCCTCTCCTTTTGACCAGTATTATATAAAATTCCTCAGGGAGGATAATGTGCATGATTGCAGGCCTGCCTTGTCAAAATCCGTGCCGTTTGTTATGCAGTCGTCTTTTCACACATGAATAATGCATGAAAAAGTATCTCATTACATTTCGTTTTCTTTCCAGCAGCAGTGGCAGCTCCAGACACTCTCAGCTTCTCCCTCCAGCCCCACTCTGCTGTCTTGCTGTCTCTGCCTCTGCCCAGTGCTGACAAAATGGGCATATTTGACTTCTCACCCTCATATCTTAGATGAATAATTCACAGCAGCTCTGTACTCGATGAAGACACAATATAATGTAACTTTGACAAGAGAGAAGCTTTTGCAATGTTAATGATAAAAAAAAAACTTTCAGAAACTTCTTATTGATGTAAACAATACATTGTGTATGCATATCAGGTTATTATTTAATTCAATCCTTGTTTTAAAAACCCATTTTACTTTTAGATTTTTATTGGTAAAAAGAACACTTTGTATGTGTTTAAATTTAAATTTCTTCAGGCCATAATTTTCATCCTCTCTTATTTTTTATAGCACCATTTCTTTGTGAAAGCAAATAAAAAGAGTTTCACCAAAACTGTTGAATAAATTTCTCTTTGGAACAAGTAAAATATGATCTATCTATCTATCTATCTATTATATAGTGCCTTTAATATCTATCTATCTATCTATCTATCAATCACAGGGGTGCCCGATACGTCGATCGCGATCGACCAGTAGATCGCAAAGGTAGTGCAGGTAGATCACGTTGCATTCAAAAAAAATTTTTTTTAAACATTAGTCTATCATATATCCTCCCTATGGCATTTGCCACTTGATTGACATACAGGGCAGCCAGTCTGAGATCTCTTCTCTTCTAACACACTGGTCATCCCGCACGCACGATCAAACGCGCGAGCTACTGCAAAACTCAGGCTGTGATCTAGTTAGCCTTCCAATTTATACCGAATAAAGAAAGGATTAAAAAAAATTTGTTTTGGGAAGGTATGGGCTGGATGTGGAATTGGAAGAGGATTTTTTTTCTCACAATGTCACAATCAAAGTGCGTTTGTCTGATCTGTCAATCTATCATTGCTATTCCAAAGAAGGAAAATGTGGAATGGCATTGTCAAACTGTTCATAAAAACTACGAAACTGATGTCATTCCAAAAAGCGATCTGAGAAAGAGAAAGGAGAGGGAACTAAAATTGAAGTTATTTGGACAAGCCGTCATTTTTCACTCGGCTGAGTTCAAAAGCTCCTTGACTGCATTATTCGGCTCTACTTATTTATGCGGGTCAGCCTTTTCCCACATGACAATTATTAAATCCAAATACTATAGTGACCATAAATGTATTGAATTGTTGTTATGCTATAAAGGTTATTCAGTTATGCAAGGTACGACAACATACATTTTATGTATAAAATATACTCCATATATATATATATATATATATATATATCTATACTAATAAACGGCAAAGCCCTCACTCACTCACTCACTCACTCACTCACTCACTCACTCACTCACTCACTCACTGACTGACTGACTGACTGACTGACTCATCACTAATTCTCCAACTTCCCGTGTAGGTAGAAGGCTGAAATTTGGCAGGGTCATTCCTTACAGCTTCCTTACAAAAGTTGGGCAGGTTTCATTTCGAAATTCTACGCGTAATGGTCATAACTGGAAGTTGATTTTCTCCATTTACAGTAATAGAGTTGAGCTGGAGGGGCGGAGTTTCGTATGACATAATCACGCCTCTCACGTAATCACGCATTACGTAGAAAGCCAGGAAGAGCTACAAAACGCGCTTTAGAAAACATGCCTTATATAATTAAGAAGGCAGCGAAACAATTAGAAGCGAGCGACTGACATATAAAACCATATTCAGCGGCTCACGTGAACTGACGCAGTGCGCAGACAAAAAGTAACAGTTCCAAAGAGTGCTGAACAAAAACCTAATTACACTGCTACGCTCGAATAGATAAACCACACTCAGTGGCGCGATGGTAAAGCATTCGCCTGTAGCGCCCACGTCCGAGGTTCGATTCCTGAGAGGGGATGCACTAAGTATGTACGCGCGCTTCTCGATTTATTTTAACCTCGCATCCCCTTAGTTTGAGACGTATGAAAACGCATGCGGTTAACGCAGAAAGACAGATCACCTATTCACCTATTGAAGCTTCATGAATAATGGATACTTTATTCGCGATCAATGATTGTTTTGGTAAAGCCATACTCAGTGTATTCATTAGATGAA
>JANRMT010062820.1:8228926-8244052 GCA_026402145.1 Polypterus bichir lapradei
CTAGAAATGGTTGTGCGTGAAAATCCCAGTAACTGAGCAGATTGTGATATACTCAGACCGGCCCGTCTGGCACCAACAACCATGCCACGCTCAAAATTGCTTAAATCACCTTTCTTTCCCATTCTGACATTCAGTTTGGAGTTCAGGAGATTGTCTTGACCAAGACCACACCCTTAAATGCATTGAAGCAACTGCCATGTGATTGGTTGATTAGATAATTGCATTAATGAGAAATTGAACAGCTTTTCCTAATAATCCTTTAGGTGAGTGTATGTACTATACTGTATATGTATTTATATGTACTATACAGTATATATCTATACTAATAAAAGGCAAAGCCCTCACTGACTCACACTCACTCACTCACTCACTCACTGACTCATCACTAATTCTCCAACTTCCCGTGTAGATAGAAGGCTGAAATTTGGCAGGCTTATTCCTTACAGCTCACTTACAAAAGTTAAGCAGGATTCATTTCGAAATTCTACACGTAACGGTCATAACGGTCGATAACGGTCGACAACGTCCGCCATGTTGAACTTTCTTATTTATGGCACCATCTTCATGAAATTTGGTAGGCGGCTTCCCTGCGCTAACCGAAACTGATGTATGTACTTATTTCGATGGTATGACGCCACTGTCGGTCGCCATATTGAACTTTCCAACGTCACTAATTTTCCAACTTCCCGTGTAGGTAGAAGGCTGACCCCATCTTTACGAAATTTGGTAGGTGGCTTCCCTGCGCTAACCAAAACCGATTTACGTACTTATTTCGGTAGTATGACGCCACTGTCGGCCGCCATATTGAATTTTCCAAACATCACTAATTCTCCAACTTCCCGTGTAGGTGGAAGGCTAAAATTTGGCAGGGTAATTCCTTACAGCTTACTTACAAAAGTTAAGCAGGTTTCATTTCAAAATTCTACGCGTAACGGTCAACAATGTCCGCCATGTTGAACTTTCTTATTAATGGCTCCATCTTCACGAAATTTGGTAGGTGGCTTCCCTGTGCTAACCGAAACCAATGTACATACTTATTTCGGTGATATGACGCCACTGTCAGCCGCCATATTGAACTTTCCAATGTCACTAATTCTCTAACTTCCCATCTATGTAGAAGGCTGAAATTTGGCAGGCTCATTCCTTACAGCTTACTTACAAAAGTTGAGCAGGTTTCATTTCGAAATTCTACACGTAACGGTCATAACGGTCGATAACGGTCGACAACGTCCGCCATGTTGAACTTTCTTATTTATGGCCCCATCTTCACGAAATTTGGTAGGCGGATTCCCTGCGCTAACCGAAACTGACGTATGTACTTATTTCGATGGTATGACGCCACTGTCGGCCACCATATTGAACTTTCCAACGTCACTAATTCTCCAACTTCCCGTGTAGGTAGAAGGCTGAAATTTGGTACTTATTTCAGTGATATGATGCCACTGTCGGCCGTCATATTGAACTTTTCAACGGTCTTTGTTACTTATGGGCCCATCTTCAAGAAATTTGGTACACAGGTTCCCAACGCTAACTGAATCCTACTTACGTACATATATATGTCCATAGCCTGCAGCTCGGTCACCGTGTGAGGCGGCGTTGGGTCCCCCATCCCAACGCCTCCCACGTTGTTGGCTGCCTGCCTATATAAGGCCGTCTGTCGCTCCAGTCTCTACATTCCCTTCCTTGCTTCGCCACGGTATTCACGTCTCCCTGCTGATAACTACAGCCTTTTTATTTAATCCACGACTTCTCCGCTGTTTTATTGTTCATTTATTACGATTATAGTTATTGTGTAGGTATTTTAGACTTACTTTACATTGTTCAAGTACCCATTTCCTTTATCATTCCAACCGTACCCCCATTAACATGTCTATCGAGGTGATCACCATCGATCAAAGAACTGTCACTTACCAAGTGGTTTCCATGCCCGGAGATGGCACCTGCCTTTTCCATTCTCTTTGTTACATATTGCACGGCCATATCAGGCTCACTCTTGATATCCGGAGGAACATTGTGTCTTATGTATTGAATGACTGGGACAGGATCAAGGTGTGGACTGATGACGGTACAGGAGATAATTATACTACACAGGAGCACTAGAAGAGTGAAATGCTTAAGTGTACCGAAATGGCCAAATATTTTACACCTTTGGACAACCGCCAATGCCTCTTAAACATCTTAGATTCACAGGTGATGATTTCAGTAGTGGACACTTTGATGTTTAGAAATGTTTAAACTCTCAAAAGCTGGATGTGAAGTTATCAATCAAACTGGTTGTATACTTACAACGCTTGACAGATGCTGAATGTCTCTTCAACTCAAGTCCTACAAATACTGTCGTAATTGAAACAAACCATGAAACTCAAACCGATTATGACAGCAGAAATCCAAGCTGTGAGATTTGAAACAAGATTACTGTTCACATGGCCAACTGTACGTTGCATGCTCAAGAGTAAGCTCAGCGCACAGCTACAGCTTGGTCATATTACAACTGGAGGGCCGAACTGACAACGTGGCATACAAAGAGATCCTTAACAAATAATTATTGGTATATTTTCCCTCAGTTTTAAAAAGGTTTAATTGTCTTCTTAATAAAAATTTTAAGGCAGTACTTTGCCGCTGCGAAGCGCGGGTATTTTGCTAGTAAATATATATATAGTCTACAGCATATATATAAAATCCTAAGCCTAAAACTGCAACGATTTTGTACAACAATTTTATGTGACGATTTTATGTCATGTTTTTTGTCACGCTTTAAATCAGGCTTATTTTAAAATCTACATATATATGTTTGGTATTATTCTTTTCAGAGTTTATCGAACTAATATGATGTTGTTAGATTTTCAGATTCTTATTCCGTTTTTAAATTATAAACTAAAATATCAACAGAGTCATGGTTTTTAAACTCAAGAAAGTCGTGGTTTTTATTTTTGATTGAGTAAACTTTCTTTTACAGGAACAAACTATTTAAAAAAAAAATATCTATTCGTAACACCAATGTTTGTATTTAGGTGATTTAGTTAGCTGAAGGTCAAGTTATGATGATCAAGTGCACACCACTTTAATTTTCACCTGATTTTTCCTGTTATTTAAATGATTATATTTTTTTAAGTTTTTTATCTATAAGAATGTCAGTTAAAATAAATGGATCATTTATTTAGTCTCTTATAATTACTCATCGAGCATAGTGGACCTCAGTTTAACGGGAATACTCCAATTGGTAAGAAAGTAAATATTTTATTCTCATTTCATGATTTTTACTCCGTTAAATAATAATTTTTCTTTTACATATTTATAGAATTTTGTGATTTTTCACTCCAATAAATAATTTTTCTTTTGTACATTTGCACCAGGGGGCTTGGCCCCCCTAGTATTTATATATTTATACATATACAGTATATACACTGTATTGTGCTTAAGTTTTAGGTATGTTACATAGCTCACTATCTGTCTATGTAATTTTATGTCCTTATTAGTGTGTGAAAAGAAAAGAGCACAATTTTGAGTTACAACCATTCCTTTTGCCAAAATGAAGCAATAGAATAAGATTCTATTGAAGATATGCTGTCCAAGCTCTTCCTTAGAACAGATGGGTAAAGTTGACGACTGGAAACTTAATGGTCGTCTATGGAAACTGAGTGCATCAAATTCAAAAATCATCAAGCTTGATTCCTTTTGAAATCAGAAGATGTCCAGTAGTGATTTAAAGTGATTTTTGGGGACAGATACTTATCTATGGACACCCATTTATCTAGGTACCATATCCAAGCGGGACAATGGTGATCATGGCCTTTCACTGTCCCATGAGGCACAAATAATCTTCATATTAGTCTTTCTTATTAGATTAGAAAGGCTCTTCACAGTAATTAACCTCTGTCTTCTGCAATCTTCTTTCTTTGACTTTTATTGCAACTACCAGATTTTCTTGTGATGTGTTTGAAAAACTCAATATTTCTCTTTCTGATTGGTAACAGACAGTGGCTTGTCCAGATGAATTTCATAATGCACCTTAGGGACCACAACTCTACTGAGTTGGACTGAGTTCCATAGATGGTGAACTTTTCCAATGCTCTCATCCATATGTGAGAACAGGGAAGACATAGCACTCTAGAACCTTGATTTTAGTCTTACTATGGATTTTACTGTTTCACATAACATACCTCAGCTTAATGAAGGCATCTGTAGCCATACCGATCCTCTGTTTGGTTTCATAATCCTGTCAAATGTTATCACACTTCCTAAGCATTTAAAACAATTCACTTGTCTGACTTTCTCACTAGTAATATTGATGCTACAGATCAGAGCTTCATTCTTCTTGGACACAACCATACATTCTATCTTCTTGCAATTAATCCTTCTTTTCTCACTTTCACTACCAATTTTATCAACAATTTAATGCAACTTTTCCTTAGATTCAGCTATTAGAAGTGTATCATCTGCATACCTCCAATCATATAGGTTCACACCTCCAACCAACAGTCCTGGTAATTCTCCAGTCTTTCTTAAAAACTTCTCACTGTACAAATTACAAGTCTGGAGAAATGATACACCCTCGTTTAATGGGGTCACTCACAGGAAAAACAAGATAACATAGCGGTAAACACAAAATGTGATTCTAAAATATAATAAAAAGTTTCAAATCAAAATGAAAGTAAAGCATGAAAGTGAGACTAAGTTCTATAAGTTTTAAAACTCCAGCAAAAAAAAGAAGTCCCAAAGAAAAATGTATTAAGTCCAGAATGAATTAAAGAAAATAGGCCAGTGTAACGACATCAAGTGCTATTACTGTGGATTACAAGAAAATGCAGCAGAATGAGTGGTGTCTCTAAAAAAAAATCACAGCTTGCAGTCAATGTTGTATGCAGTTTTGGGAGTTATTATTTTTTATGTAATAATTCTATAAGGTCTGCTTCAATCCAGCTTTCAATTATGAGCTAAAAGTATTTTCTACAGAAAGCCAGGGGATTTTCATAATTGTATAAAGTTCTAGACTTTATACATTGCAAATCTTTGACTAAAGCACTCATTAGCAGCAATTTTCTTTGATAACAAAGGGGCTGCTAAAAATATAAAATTAATTTTCTCACCTGCCATGCCATCACAACTAATTAATTCTGCTCCTCTTATCTCTGAATTGAGCCCTGTCCACCAGATTTCAGCATATGAGAAAATCCCCTTACAGACCCCGCTGAGCGGTGTGTGTTTTGGCAATTTCCTTCTTGGGCTCAGAATTATCACATCATTCATTGTATATTTTGTGACCTTTGCTTCTTTGAGATAAAGCTATAATATCATTTTAAGCCTCAGTGCATTTAAATGATAACATTAAGTTGTGTGAGCCATGATGATTTTTCCTTGGTGGAAGTCTACAATTTTTTAGATCTGCTAGAGTTGCAGCTAGTGTCCAAAGGAGGCAAATCTATTTCACTTTCCCTATTACATGTCTTTGCTAAAATATTGTAATGTTCTAGAACTTCATGATTTAGCATTATTTAAAGTTGAGTAAGGTACATATAAAACAGTCTTAACAAAAAGCTCTTTACCAAAACATTGAGATGAGAATGGAAGTAGTTTATAAAAATAAAGGAGGAAATAAACAATTGCTCACATGCAGCGTGTTGCATGCAGCACTAAGGTTGCCAGATACCTGTATAGCCAAAGTATGCATTGAAAGTTTCACTCAGGGGGTCTCCGAAGTAACCAGGAAACTAAAACCTCATTGAAAAACTGCTTACAAAACTAAATGAGGCATTTTATGATAATGCTGAAAAGTATTTACTTAAGTACCTACTTGATCCCACACAGTATTTCTCTGACAGTCATCTCTCTACGGTGAATCCTTGTTACCAATCAAACACACACAGAACTTCTCACGAGAAACATTCTTCATATTGGAGAGGACAAGAAACTATGGTACACTTTACTTTGTTCTCAATGCGTCCCTCAGTGTTCATACTGTTTGAGAATTTCAATTTTCTTTTAGTAAAAGAACTTCTGTGGTGAAGTCTGGCCGGGGTCTGAGGTGGATTGGAGCAGGTGTGGGATATTTTTAAAAACAGTGTGGCTCAGACACTGTGAGTGTGGATGTGATGAGTGGCTATAGCGCTTAAAGGGGGAATGGACCGATTAGATATTCATGTTCAGGGGGCTGATCGACTCTGCTGTCCCTTATTGGCACTCCAGTGATCATTTAGAGCACCTCAACTCACAAAGTGCATAAAAGGTCTGAGTAGGTTAGGGAGAAAAGTGAAAGGAACAGCAACAACATTTATTTATATGCTGTAGCACATTTTCATATAACAATGTAACTCAAAGTGCTTTAAAAGATGAGAAAAGAATAGTTACGAGAAAAAAAAAATGAAGATTAGGCAATATATATTAAAGAATAAATAACAACAAAACAAGGTAACGTCAGAAGGCTGGGAGTGCAGAAAAAAACAGTTAGGCTGGAGGAAAAATAAAACAAAAGCTGCAAGGGTTTCAATGCCAAAAGTCCATCCAGCCTGCAATGGGCATTCTTCATTAACAAAAATGATCCTAAATTAAATCTCTTAGTTTTCATGCTTCACATGATAGGATTTGATGAAGTTCATCTTGTGGAATGAGAAACATGAGGAAGTCAATCAAAAGAATGACAAGAAGAATGCAGAATTAGGTTGGATCCAGTACAAAGTGAAAGAGGTGAAGTGGTTGGGATGTCCCACATTGGTGCATTGAATCAAGCACAATGGTAAGCATAGGAACAGGAATGGCTGGACTGCTCTAATGGTCATTCTGTGGACACCGAGGGATGGTGGTTTGATGAAGGAGTAGGGCTCTGAACGGTCTCTGCAGGTATCAATGGAGGTGTCTGGAATGGGACTCATTAAGGACCGCATTCACCGGAGTCGCAGGCCTGCTGAGCACACCTAAGTGGTGAGCAGAGTGAAATAGGAGAAAGTGGGAGAGAGAGAAGCACTGGAAGAACGAAATAGAAGAAGATGATTCTATTCCTGGATTTATCTATCAATTGAGGGATTTATTCCCTAATGATGACATTATTTTTATGGATTATCTATTGAAGACTTTTTTGCATCACACTTTTTTTGGACATTGTCATTTTTTTTAATAAAAGCACTATTCACTTTTGCACCTTACTGGTTGTGTGCCCTCATTTGTCCGTGTCCATCTTGGTTATGATTATTGATTTCCTAGCAAAAGGAAGACACCCATGGCTGCAGTCACCTGAAAAAAATAATTACAAAAACAAACCACAGATGCTGTTCATGGTTACTGGAGTTAAAATCACCATTGTTTGGCCTTAGATACATTATAACTATACTAATCTTATAGACTAGTAGTGCCAGGAAAAATAAGCTGGAATAAAAAGAAAAAAATAAGATTATTCACGGACTACATGCATGGGAAGCATGTGTTAGTCTTTAAAGTCAATCATTAAATTAAAAACAATATAACAACACATACTATAAACATGCAATAGTCAGACATTTTCCATGTTTTAGCATTGCTTGCCAGATGGGGATATGAGGCCAAAAAATTTCCTAGATGTCTCTCAATCCTAAGCAGCACACAGTTTTATTTTTAATGGATGGGCAAGAAGGTTCCTTTTCTGTTGATGGTGGAAGAAAACTATGTCTCATTTTTAACCCTATTATGCACAGACAGTGCATAAAGGAAAGCCTTGTAACTAGTCCTGTCCAGAATTACAGTAATTTCATAAAATAGTAAAAATGGAATTCACAGGATGGCTCACTATAGCATCTGTCCCACTCCCTGTTGTCATCCATATTTCAATTAAATGGCAGTCAAAACCACAATTTTCAAACCAGTTTTTGACCAGCTCAAGATGCTCAAGTTATTTAGAATCATCAGTTGACCAAGAAATACATTTCGAAACTGTTGGAGAAAACTGAAGCTCTGGGAAAACATTCTTGAGAACATTGAGAGAATTTTAAAAGTGCGCACATAGGAAACTCGAGCGTCACAACCATAATTCATGTCCCTAAGAAGCCCCTTCCATCTAGCTATAATGACTATCAGCACATAGCACTGACTTCCACCATCATGAAATGTTTTGAGTGGCTGGTTATGCATTAAGTCCATTCTTCCCCCCTCCCATGACCCATTTCAGTTTGCATACAGGTCAAAAAGGTCCATAGAGGATGCCATTTCTGCTGCTCTCCATCCAGCCCTCACTCACCTGGGCTCAAAGAACTCCTATGTGTGAATGCTGTTCTTAGATTTTAGTTCAGCATTCAACACAATCATTCCCCAGCAGCTAATACAAAAACTCAGCCACTTAGGACTCAAGACCTCTCTCTGCAACTGGGTGTTGGACTTTCTTACAGGGAGGCCACAAAATGTGCGAGTCGGCAATAACACCTCTAAGACTCACGTTGAGCACAGGGGCCCCACAAGGGCGTGTGCTCAGACCGTTGCTCTTTGCTCTGCAGACCCATGACTGTGTACCAAACTACAGTTCCAATAACACTGTCAAGTTTGCGGACGATACAACCGTGGTCGACCTCATCACCAATAATGACAAAGCCAACAACAGAAACGAGGTGAGCCAATTGGTCCAGTGGTGTAAAGACAACAATCTCTTTCTGAACGTGGGTAAGACCAAAGAGATTGTGGCCAATTTCAGGAGAGGTCATTCACAGCACCCCCCACTAACCATCGATGGTGTAGCTATGGAAAGGGTGAGTAGCACCAAGTTCCTGGGGATGTACATCTCCGAGGACCTCTCCTGGTCAGATGACACCACATCACTGGCCAAGAAAGCTCAAACCTGCCTCTACTTCCAACGCAAACTGAAAAGAGCACAAGTTCCTCCCTCCATCATGTGCGCTTTCTACCGGGGCACAATCAAGTGCATCCTCACTAGCTGCATCTCTGTGTAGTATGGAGGCTGCACTGCCTCTTGTAGGAAGTCCCTGCAGTGCATAGTGGATGTGGCCAGTAAGATCATTGGTGCCCCACTGCCCTCCCTCAAGGACATTTTCCACACCCGCCTCACCCGTAGATCCATTAGCATTGCTGGGAACTCTTCCCACCCCTTACATTCCCTCTTCAGCCCAATCCCCTCAGGGAAAAGGTACCGGAGCCTCAGGCCCGCTCCACAAGACTGTCAAACACCTTCATCCATCAAGCTGTCAGTATGCTGAACTCAGTCCACTATCTTCCCCCTTGCCCCTGGACCCTAACAAGAGTTATCTACCAAGTACCCTGCTTCAGCTGGTATTATATAAAGACTCAATATTATATCTGCTGCTAACTGTCTGTCTTTGTGTACATCTCATAAGCTACTCTATAATGCACCTTCTCACTTTGTATAATAATACTATGTATAATCCGATGTTACAGAAAGGTCTTTCCCCTGCAACAGGTTATATTTATTTTCAAAATGTGCAATCTGCTTTATGCACGCACACATACACACAACTAGAGTTTTTAGGAGACTTTTTGACTGTAGACTGTTCCACCAGAAACAGAATCTTGCTGTCTGTCTTACCAGGTTAACAAGAGCACTGCTGCTCTTTGCAGTTCAAAATCACTGCCCTCACTTTGAGCACCTCCTTCATGAGGCGTTGGATTGGTTTACAAAAGTGATCCCAGTTAGTTTTAATCAAAATTCACTTATGGTTGTCTCCAGGTGTATATATTATACATCTGACTTCAACAAAACTGTGGGGTTAAGCAACATTAAAAAAAAATAATTTTTTATATGTAATGTTCCATGAAGGGCCTGTGAGACACAGCCTCACTAGATGTTATGCATTATAATTGAACTTACTTTCCCTTGTTTTTCTCATATCAGGAACTTTACCTTTAACTTTTGCTCTTGAGGTTGCTTAAAACCAAAATAGTTTTGCTTGGCCATGTCTCATAATTGGTGATCATAAATATACAACAAAAATATCGAAAGTTTACCAGATGATGGATATGAAGGAAATGACACACATGCTTGCATGCCTAAATGTCACATGAAAACGAATATAATATTAAGGTTATAAACACTCTCATCTGCATTTTTAGGCAATTTGCCCTAACTGGAGTTTTTGGTGGGTATTTATCACTACGTACTGTAATTATTCACTGCATTCATCTCAGTCATCCATGAGTTGTTTATAAATATAAGGATATATAAGCTGATTTCTGTCCAGTTACATTCTCCTGGTCATATTAAGTGTCAACATTTGCAATGTGCAATCTATTGCAATGTAATAAAAAAATGCAATGCCTTTTTCATTCCAATAGAGTGTGTGTCACAAATATTAGCTGCGCTGCTAAGAATTCTGTAGCAAATGCTGCGTAAATGCGACAAAAGGCAAACTGAAGCTATAATTTAATACACAAAAAATAAAAATGAAAAAATCAATATATCTACAGTAATCCCTCGCTATATCGCGCTTCGACTTTCGCGGATTTACTCTATCGCGGATTTTAAATGTAAGCATATCTAAATATATATCACGGATTTTTCGCTGGTTCGCGGATTTCTGCGGACAATGGGTCTTTTAATTTATGGTACATGCTTCTTCAGTTTGTTTGCCCAGTTGATTTCATAACAAGGGACGCTATTGGCGGATGGCTTAGAAGCTACCCAATCAGAGCATGTATTACATATTAACTAAAACTCCTTAATGATATAAGATATGCATCCCGCGCGGTGCTTGATTGTTTGCTTGTCTCTGCCTCTATCTCACCCTCTCTGACATTCTCTGCGCCTGACGGAGGGGGTGTGAGCAGAGGGGCTGTTTACACAGAGGATACGGACGCTCCTCTACAAAATGCCGCTTTATCGCGGTGCTTGGCATATTTAAAAGCACAAAAGCACACATATTGATTTTTTGATTGTTTGCTTTAATCTCGCGCTCCCTCTCTCTCTCTCTGACGTCTCTGCGCCTGACGGAGGAGATGTGAGCAGAGGGGCTGTTTGCACAGAGGCTGTTTGCTTAGAAGATACTGACGCTCCTCAAAAAAATGCCGCTTTATTGCGGTGCTTCGGAATGCTTAAAAGCACACGTATTGATTTTTTGATTGTTTGCTTTTCTTTGCGAGCGCTCTCTCTCTCTCTTTCTCTCTCACTCTGAAATTCTCGAGAAGATATATTTGCATTCTTTTAATTGTGAGAAAGAAAAAAAGATGATCTCTGTCTTGTCATGGAGCACAGTTTAAACTTTTGACTAAAGGGTGTTATTTCATGTCTAGAGGGCTCTAATAATGTTAACAGTGTGGGAGAGTTTCTAAGGGCTTAAAATATATAAAAATAACCATACAAACATATGGTTTCTACTTCGCGGATTTTCATCTATCGCGGGGGTTCTGGAACGCAACCCCCGCGATCGAGGAGGGATTACTGTATATCTATATATATATATATATATATAAACAGTATATAAATTATGTTTATTCAGCAGTTAGACTTCACATATTCAGCGTTAACATTTGTGATGTCATGTAATTCTTGTAATAAAAAAATTCATTGTACTTTTCGTATTATCCTTTATGGTGCTTGGGAATATATGCACGAGATTATTCAAATTTGCGAAATATAAAATGTCAACCATAAGATGCACATAGATATAATGATATTGTAATTATCTTACAAAAATGAAAATATATGTAATATATATTTTAAAAAATATTACTGCCTATATAGACATATTTTTCTATATTTTTTAAAATATTATTATTTTTTATTTAAATATATATATATATATATATATATATATATATATATATATATATATAGCAATACAATGAAATGTATATTACATTTTACAAAACATTTTTAATATATCTTTTAAAAAGTAAGAATAATATTTTACAGTATATTTTTAAATATCCTGTAAAATCTATTTATACTATATTGTATTTTAGTATTACTGCATTATCATTTTTGTATACTGCAGTGTATTTTAAAATATATTGATCTGGCATTGACAGTAGCATCGAATAGATATCTGATAAGTGTTTCTAACGTTAAGGTCTATCCAGGACCAAATCATACTGTGACAGCACAAATTATAAACCTTTTCTTAACAAAGTACAAGTAAACAATAAGGCTTTAAATTGAAGCCTGCATATGCCAACACATCTATCCTACTTGAACAGCTTTTAGTGAGTTCAAAATAAATTGGAATCTTTGGGAAGACTAAGAATAGTCTCTTCGAGCAGGTAAAAAGATAAGACGTGGATGATCTGCCATCGGTCTTAGCACACAGTATATTGCACGTCTTACACACAATACATTTGGAAATGGGATTATTACAATATATTAAGGAAAATATATATTTCCTTATATTTCCAATATAATCTTAAAAATATATATTTGAAATAAATATATATGTCACATTATATTAAAAGATATGTCCACATATTTTTGGGTATAGTGCAATTTATTTAATTTTAGTAAGGGTATATTAATAATTATACTGTAAAGATAACATAATAAAATAAAGTCCCTGCATTATATCTCTATTGTATATAATTGTATATTGTCATCCTAGGTGTTTTATGTCTTTTGGCTGTACCCCCATATAATAAACAACAAAAATCACCCCTTATGGAAAATTAATATAAACAATGGACAGGACCAAAGGTCCGTTGTTGTGTTCCCCAATATTCTTCTCCTCAACCCTGAGATCAGGGTCCCCAATGACATGTCGGTCATGTCTGTTCTTATATTGGTCTAGAGGGTTAGGGATGGAGCTGAAAGTCATGTCACAGTTTAACCTGCAAGTCTGCTCTGAGGGAAACAAAAGGGGGTTAGTTAAGAATGGCGTAACACTCTTATCCTATATATTTTGTTTTAGAGCTAGGAAGCTGCTCATGCTGATTGCGTGTGTGACAATATACAGTGCATTTCATGTATGGTGTTTTTTTGTTTTTGTCGTGTCTTTTTGTTGGTATTGAACGACTGCCACCATTCTGAGGAGACATACAAGTAAGAATTTGATGGTACTGCGTACACATGGCAATAAACTGGAGCTTGAAATGCATATGATAGACTGGCAGCCTGTCCAGGACTGGTTCCTGCCTTAAGATGTCTGTCTGATACTACCTGCAGTTAGTCTGATTTGAATTAAGCAGGTTTAAGAATGTTATGTTCTATATTTTAATTAATATTGGGTTATGTCAGATCCTGAGAAGTCAAATTAAAGAAATGAAAGAGAATTTGCATATTTTATGTGTGTAAGAATAGCACATGTACAGTTTAAACAAGACACAACATAAGGATTTATACCAAAGAGTGGGAAAATAACATGCAAACATAAGTTACATTTCAAATATTTTAGGCTTTTCACACTTTTCCCCATTATCTTTTTCTAATTTTATAATATAATTATATAATAATAATCAAATGGAGTTTCAGTCTTGAAAGATAAATGAAAACATTTTACAAAGAGACGTTTTCAAGGAGTCCACAGTCTGAGTCAACAAAAGCTGCTTACCATAAAACGAGACAATTTGTTCAGCGCTTTCTTGTGCCACATTCACATGTTGATTATATTATTAAGAATCAGATCTTACTCTTTTGTTTCTGTTCCACCACTCGATTAGCTCCTGTGACATTAGCAGTGTAAAAGCAAGGTCTCTGCTACGTTTCTTTGACTTTCAACACCAAGCCTTATGAGCTGGAGAAAGGTCACTCTCAGAACCACACAAGCTCATTAACCTTTACGCTTTTGTGAGATTTGATTCAATGAAGAAGCATATTGTGAGCCTTAAAACACTATTGCCTGTGTAATTAATGCCAGACTCTAATAGTCTGAAACACATTTTCACATGAAATATTCTTATGTATAGTTTGGGCACTGTAGTGTAAAGGACAAGAAACCTGAAAATGGGATGTAATGAGATTCAAGCTGTAGGAAAAAGTGACAAAGAATTTTTTTTTACAAATCTCATTCTCTGTGCCTAATTTGAATGCTTGGATTTACACATTCACTCTCAAACTCGGGCACAGGATATACAGTAAATAGTATGTTACACCTTTTCAACTCAAACAGATCAATACAAGGTTCAAATGATCAACCCAGGGCATGACACTATTTAAATATATATTCACTAATTTATTTTCTGAACTTGCTTTTTCCATTAGAGAGTATAATTACCAGTATTAGATGCAAGGCAGGAGTCACTTTTGGACAGAGCACCAACTCATGTCACCCCTCACAGATACCCGAGCAAAAAACACTTGAACGTGGTGAGAATGTGCAAACTGCTCACAGTGAGTGACACCATGAGTGCTTGGGCAGTAGCATTAATCTAGATTTCTATACTCTACTTTTGATTTCTGTCTTTATTTGTAAGCAGGTGAACTATTGATAATCATGGGTGGTGACTAATCAGAGACAGTGCCACCAAATCATCGAGTGGCAGAAGAGGGCTCCTTAATTGAATGTCCTGCCACCTAGTATTTTAACCCTCTTGTATGATGTTTACGATTGCCTGAGGGTCACCAGAGCAAGCTCTGGGGAGAAGTTAACAAGACTTTCTAGATACCATCCTGACCTCTGAAGTGATTCTAGGAACACCTGCGAATTAGCCAATAAAGCTTAGGTTTAGGAGTTGAGTTGGCCAAAAGATCAACCTGAAACAACATTTGTCCAGTGTGTGAGTGTGGAGACAGAGAGAAACAGAGAGAGAGAGAGATGGATTTTAAATACAGTGAAAGATGAGACAGGATCAATAAAGGTTCAGGGTCCCTGAATATGCCTTGTTTAATGAGAGTCCAAAGAAGAAAAGAAAAACACAACATGAGCAAGAAGAAATTGATAACAGCAGCCACAAGGGGAAAAAAAAGTTTCATCTTACTCAGAAGCTGGTCCAAAAGTGAGCGTCGACATTCAGTTTCACAATATCTATAATACCAGTGGGACTGGAAAGGGTTGGGCTTGAGATGTTACTGCAAAAGTAACATCTGAGCTCATCCGATTACTCTCAATTGTAAAACTGGAAACAGAACACATGTTAGCAATGGTCTCTTTATTCTTCTGTGCATGTTTTCTTTTTCCCAAACCCGCAAAACACTCCACATCCTCAAGTGTCTGACAACATATGTGTGTGTATATATATATATATATATATATATATATATATATATATATATATATA